>JASSUY010007075.1:16813-39607 GCA_032466535.1 Forpus xanthops | reverse complement strand
GGGCGGGCAGGTAACAGGGTTAGTTGGTTGGTTTTGTTTTTTCACTGTCCTGAAGTAGCACTACACACACTATTTTATCCCTAAAATAGTAGCACTTCCTGCTACTATTTTAAGCAAAACCTATAACCAAGGAAGGAAAGTTAATCAACCCGCAGAATGAATATGGGATTGCTTTAAGCAGAATCCAATAAATTTGATTAGTCTTATTTTTTGTTTGTTTTTTTTTTATAGATAGTTCTTGGTAAATAGCTAATATAATGTAATAGGAATATTAAAAAATAAAGGCCAAGCATATCAACAACCTTGGCAATGAAGTGCTATACTATTCAACAAAGTGTGGTCAGTCTGTATCGCTTTAATACTCCTAAAGATCTCTAAACCGAATAATGTTTTGGGAATAGTGTTTCTTTTGACTTCTTCAGTGGTGGTCTCCTGTTCCTTTCAGGTCTAATTTACAGATATTCTTGTGAGACTTTTCAAAGTGATCTGAGCTTAGTGCCTGCTGTCAAGTTACTTATGGTGCTGCTTCAGAAAGAATTGTGCAGTTACTAGCTGTCCTTATCGTTGCTTAGCCAAACAGCCTGGGATTTTGGAAACAAGAAATAAGGAATATGTGAAAAGAAAAATCAACAACAGCAAAAAGTCATGTCTAGACATATGCAAACTCAGTATTAAGATTTTCAAGGCAATAAAAATCTCTTTGAATGAATGTATTTATGTCATGGAGCAACAGTTTTAGCTGTGTAGTTAAGCCTGAACTGTGCTTTATTTGGAGATCAAGGTTTCCATCTCTTGGTTATATGTGAAGTAAAAGATTTATTACTGTGTAAAACTGCTGCAAAATTCATCTCCTATTTGAAGAAGGACTGTTTCTTAGTTTTACATTTCTTTCTAAAATAAATTATTGAAGAAACTTAACATCATTTGCCAAGCTTTTTATCATTCAAATTGATTTTGTTAGAAACATTCAGGCATCTTGCATTTTCTAAATAATTTAAACTCAGTGCAGAGCCACTTCCTGCATTGATAAAGCCTAATTGTTGGTCCTTTTTTTTTCTTTTTTACTACTATTCCTATCTGAAAATGCTTTCTGCAATAAGACAGATAACAATCTTTCACAGCTTCATTTTTCTTTCAAGATACAATTCTCTGTTTTATTCTTTAGCTATTGCAGTAATTCTCCCCTCAGTTGAAGCACTGCTTTGGCTGTATCACATATATATAGCAATTCAACTGAAGTGAGGAGAAGTACAGAAAATTCACAACCTGTGAGTCTCACTTTGAGCCATGAGGTCATCAGGTGATACGATGCATGAAATTATGTTTGTGTTGCGCACTGGTAGATTAGCCCAATTACCATCTATTTTGAATTTGATCTACTTGGTAAAAATCTATATTTCTTTGTAGTAGTTCATGTGGAAGGATCTGGAAGTGCTTATATTGAGATGACATTTACTGTACTATAGGTATTTACACAGTGGAAATGAACAGAGACTGACATTACCACTACTAAATGCAATAGAACTACATGAAATATAGCAGCAATTTTGGAGAGCCATTAAATATTTGCAGGAAAGCAAAGAAGTAGCTACTGCATCAAGCTGGATTTAAACAGGCAGACCGTAAATGATCCAATCAAAACAAGGTTTTAGTTCTAGCAAAGAGCGAGCAAACCAGCTCTTCTTGCAGTATCCTTTAAATGTCAAGAAAGGGGAAGTTATGTATTCTACTGTGTACCAGTGACAAGTGACTGGGTCTGTTTTCTCTGCAACATGCCTTTAAGCAGATGAAGGCAGCAATTAAAGTCTCCCCTTCATCTTTCCTGGACTCAACAAATCAATTTTTCTCAGCTTCCTGTTACAAGTAATATACTTGAACTGCCTAATCACCTCAAAGAACCATTAGATTGAAAACTAGTTTGTTGTGGTTTATGCTGAACCCAGGACAATATTTTTTTTTTTTGTGAGAGAATTAGGGAAATTGTTTTTTTTACATTATCAAGTATCACTTGCAAGATATTCCTAACTTTTTCAGAGGATCTTAAGTAAACCAGATGAACTGCAAGAGTGCAAGGTTTCATGACTTTTCATGACCTTAGACTCATGGATTTCTAACCTATATATAAGCATACTAGTGATTCCTGAAGGAGAAAATAAATTCACTTCTTAGTATCTTGTCTAGTTATCTTCATAAAATCCATTATGACATACTTCATCTACATCCTAGCTAGAACTCATTTAAACCAAGACACCTTTAGCACCAGCTAATAGAAAAGATCTTGAATCAAGGATTTTTTTTTTAACCCTATTAACTTATTGAGACCATCACAATGAAAAAGACATTTCATAAGGTGTAAGTCATGGTGCAAAACCTCCCTTCCCCATAGCTGAGACAAAAAATTGAATGGCACCTGCATTTTTCTTTGCCAGTGACAGATTTCCAGCGTAATTCAGGTTAGAAGAACTGATGATGGGGCAGTGACTTAACATAGCTCGAAAGATCTATAGGTCTCTTGCTATCTCACAAGCATACAGAGAACTAAAGCGTATTTTTGAATGTTAAAATTTTTGTATTTAAAAATCACAGAATTATAGAATGGTTTAGAAGAGACCTTTAAAGGATATTTACTCCAATCCCCTGTAATGAACAAGGCCATCTTCAGTGTTTCACCACCCACAAAATAAAAAATTTCTTCCTTATATCTAGTCAAAATCTATCTTGTTTTAATATGAAGCCATTAGCCCTTGTCCTATAGCTACAGACCGTACTAAAAGGTCTGTCCTCATTTTTCTTATAACCCTCTGTAAGGACTGAAAGACTCTAATAAGGTTTCCCCAGAGAGAGATACATATCAACATACAGAGAGTAATATGTGGAAATTATTATTCTCTGCCCTCACCCTTTGCACTAAGAAAAATATCAGCATTATATCTGAACCCTTTAGAATCAATGAAATGTAGAATGACATGGTCTAATGGTGGACTTGGCAGTGCTAGAAGAATGGCCAGACTTGGTGATCTTAAAGGAGTTTTCCAACCTAGGTGGTTCTGTGATTCTATCATTCTATTATGAGCTGCTGCTTCTTTATTAGTAGGAGGTGACTTTGAAGTCTTATTTGTGTAAAAATGTGTCACCATTGCCTAATTGCAATATAGACAGGGTCGAATTTGTGATAGAACGTTATATCCTGTAATTTCGGGAGTAAGCAAAGTACAAATACACTAGCATGTCAATTGGATGTGTCCATCTTCAGTTATCAGTCTAGTGAATCATGGTGAGACCCTGTTTGACATTAGCAGTCTCCCTTTCTCTCACTGGCAATCAGAGAAGACTATTCAGTGTAGACTGAAGCACGAGACCTCTTTTTCTTGGCCTTACCCTTTTTTTTTTTTTTTTTTATTATTTCATTCCTACACACACACACACAGAGTTTTAGTTAGGAAGTCAAGGAAGCAAAAAAATAAAAGCATCAGGCAAAGTTTACTGAGGCAAAGAAAGTATTGGCGATGGAGGGGAAGCAGAACAGGAAGAAAGTCTTTGAATCCATCTCTTCCAAGCTGTGGAAGGGAGAAGTTAATTTGGAATTGTGCCTCACTCACTGAAGTCATAGACCATCCAAAGCTTTCTATAAATAATGGCTTTTGAAAAGTAAAAGTCCGTAATTTTTTTCTGCCTGTACAGGGAAATATAGAAATCTTTCTGAATATATCCTTGACAAAAGGTCATTTTCAGTACAGTTGTTTTCAGATGGCTATTTTTCAGGGGATGAAGAAATTTTCAGTTCAGAGATCTGTGGCTGTGCTATAGCCTCAGGGTGATTCAGGAACTTTAAAAGAGGTTTCCATTTTTTTTGACTTGGAAAAGAGTAACAGCAAAGAGATTGTTCTTAGAATGAGTTAGTGTTCTAATGTGTCTTCATTCACTTCATAAGTGTCGATTATTTGTGTTGCAAAAGCTACAGATACCTAACACAGCATTTTTTACTTTTTTTCTATGGCTTTTGAGATGGCTGCTAAAGGCACAAAGGGAAAAATAAAATCGTAGATATGCACAGTTCTCACTGGCCTATTTGGATTTAATTTGGATTTCATTTCAACTCATGAATGAGTATGCACCTTTGGATTAAATTCAAATACAAGTCATCTTTTCTCTGAAAAGCCAGGTAAGCTTTTCTAAGATGATAATGGCATTATAATGAGAAGTATCAGCGTTTGCTAGAGAGCACATTAATATCCATATCCTTGATAGCAACTCAGTAAGTCAAATTGTTGCAACTTCTTTGCTAGCTAGAGATCTGATTACATGAAAGAAAATACATTCTAGAAGAAAAATACAAAAAAGACAGAAAGAAAATATTAATGCTACTTTTTATATATTGATGCCTATATATTAAAAGCATCAGAATCTCTGGGAGCTGAAATATGTGATCCAAATGTCAAAAATGCAGTACTATATGTAAATATGAATGTGTTTGATTCCCATCTTAATTCATGCATTTGGAATTTTCATCCAATTATTCAACCAGTTCTGTATCTGACACTGGATATTCTACAGCACTGCCAATTAGATGATGAAGGTCAGCCAAAGTACAGCTTAAGAAGCATCTTCACAATTAATCATGTCGATTTACTAAATTCAGTTCTGCCTTCCACATTTAGGCACTTTGGGAAATTAACAGCTTTTCTGATTAGTGTAATAGAAACTGAAAAAATTAGCTGTCTATTTTATCTTTGCTAGGTCTCCACTAAAACTTATTATATTGTTCAGTGCCTATAGATACTTAAACACTACATGAATAGACAGTATTTTCTCACAGGCATATTATTCGGCATTTGCTATCTTCAAAGTTTTGTTGAGAATAAATTATGGAAGAAGGGTGGCTTTCTATCAGATCATGTTATCATACTAAGGCAATAAATTTCTCTTAGTGGAAACTCATATGAGTTTTTGTTGGAAACAGTTCTCTACAGATGTACTCCTCTAAACACCAAGATGTTTCCATACTTTACAAAATACATGTTAATAATATAACATAACTAGTTTCTCAGGTGACTTCAGGGGCTTGCTCTATCAGTAATGCAAAGCAGAGTGATATCAGGAAGGAGTTAGACAAAACTATTGCCTCACAACCCTCAGAAAAAAAGTTGACACATGATTAATTAGCAGTCAGGTTGAGCTTTTCAGGACTGCTATCACTGTTGGTACATTACTCATTTTGTAGCTCCACCTGTGCTCAATTAGGCCTGACTATCCTTGAAGATTCCTAGTACCAAGGCTTCTAAACTTGCAGGGGTAAATCAGCTCTTTAAAAGACTGCATATATGTGCTGAGTAATGCTTGGCTAATAGGATCAAAAGCAACCAGAGAACCAAAGAATCATGGTAATGTCTAACAGAAGGGCAGTGTTTGCAAATAAATATAAGCAGTGCGACTCAAGCATAAAGTAATATATGCCTTCTATTTTTCAAAACAGTAATTGATCAAGTTTGCTAAATTGATGGTAGAAGAGTTTGAAGAAGATGTTTCCAGGTTGAATTTCCCAGTCAGTGGGATTTCCCTGCATAAAGGTACATGTAATTTCCTTATTATTTTTTACATATTTTATCTGGAAAAATATTTCTTTAAGAGCAAGTTTAAAGGAGTTTGAGCCCTGTTCTTGTGGTTGTCTGGAATATGTTATTCACATAAAGACAAATTGAAAATCGAATTCTCTTGAAAAAGAATGGTTGTTTTACAATCACTTAAGCCTTTAGATTTTCTGGGATTTCAAAGGCCACAGCTTAGTAGCCTCTCATTGTTAAAAAATTGCATCTTAATGGTAGTCCAAAACATTCAATTGTTCACCTGTAGATTTTGGATGCTGTTTTGCCTTTATCCATTTTTTAGAGTTATAAAGTTTTTACACTCTGTGTAGATTCTCATAGATGCTGGTTATGCCACCTCTTACTAGCAGTTTTATACAAGTTGAATGAACTTCTTCGCAGTTGTAAGTCTGAAGTAGATTCCCATTCAGTTTTTCACTAGTGCAAATGAAAAATTGTAAGATGTTAACCAACAGAAATCAAGACCTGTGAAGTGCAAGAATGTCTTTGATGTAAAGCAGTATGCCAAAACAGCATTTTGACAGCTTTCTGAGCTTATTTTCTTTCTGAAAATGTATGCATGTGTTATTTAATATTAGTAAACCATAATCTGTCATGAGATTTTAAGCACAGCTTCTGATTGAAATCAATAGGGAGCATACTTAAATGTTGATGACATTATATAAGTCAGTAAAAGTTACAAAAAAGTTAAACTTGCGCATTACATGTAAGCATGATTAGCTTTATGTTTGTATTGCAGTTGTTAAAAGTATCATGGCATGAATGTTAACTATGAAACAGATAACTGGAATTTTATACTAATGTTTTGAAAAGCAATAATAAAATCATCTCATCTCATGATTGTGAAATTTATATAGCACACTAAACAGAATAAATCAGGAATTGGGACTAGGGTTTTGCACAGGTATCACTGTATTTGTGCCTTTTCCATTTTGTTCTTTGAATAAGAAAAGCCTCGTGAAAGTGTGAATAAGTGATGTGTAGTTGTACATGTATATGTGCACATATATATATTGATTGCAGAATATAAATAATGCTGGAAGAGTATAAAGATATAATCTCATTTATCCTCTCCACCCCAACATAATTACTGAGTGAATATATAACCGTTTTCAAAATAATAGGTTTCCTCAACCAGGCAATTGTTTAAGACCCTGGCACCCTTATTAGAAGGTGTTTTCTAACACCTATTCTGAATATTTCTTGCTGTAATTCAAACCTATTATTTCTGTAAGTCATATTTGAAGTAAACTTGCAGGATGTTTGTTTCTTTCTTTTCTAAAATACTATGTGCTTGGTAAATGTATTTATATTTGCTCTTTTTCTCCCTGTAGACTGAACTAATTTCTTTCTACTATAGCTTGTAGATCATTTTGGAACCTCAAATGAGGAACCTCTTCTCTTCAGTTTTTTAACTTCTCCTGCATCTTCTGTGCATTACAATGCGCAAGAGTCAGCCTTATAATCCAGGTGGGGCTTTACCAATGTTGAGCAGAATGAAATAAGTGATTTATGAGTGTTACAGAAAATAACTTCTAATAATTGTATTTTTTATTTTTTTCAATTCATCACACTAATGTTGGCATGCATTCAATTTCTGAACTACAGTATGTCCCACAACCTTTTTCAAGGCATGCTGTTTTCATGGGTTTTCTTCTTCAGAACTTCTGGAATAACATTCAACTAAACAATGAAGGAGGAAATTAGTGGACTCTGTTACCTCAGTTGCACTATGTATTTTCATTTCTGCACTGGTAGTGTATTGCAAAATTACTTTGCTCATGGTTAAGGTATCTTTGGATGTCTTCTGACTATTGGCTTCTCACTTTTTATTCCTGCTCTCCTTTCTCCCCTCTTTCTAATGCTGGGCATTTACTTTAAAAAACTGTCTAGCAGTGTAGTTTTGACCTTAATACAACTTTTTATTCTTGAAATTTTACCTCAAGGCATCACTCAAAGTTAATAAATAAGGCTTTAAACCGACAGAAAAGTAATTTTTTGCTTTAATTGTTTTCCGTAGGCAAAGTTTCTAAATGGATAGATTAGCTACCAGCTAATACAGAAAATGAGGTGTCCTTAAAAGAAGTCAAAGCAATGACTATCTCAAGAAAGTGTTTCAATCAGAAAAATCTACACTGATTTACCTGATACAAACTCATGCAAACTGAAAATAATAGTCAATTACTCCATGTATAGATGAATGTGAAACTGTGCACAGATCTGAAGTAGCATTTTATCTTCTAACACTGATGTTCTGACAGTCCCTAACCTACAAAAATTGCTGAGGCAATTGTTTTTATCTTCTGCTGTTGAACAACTTAGTATTCTCAACTTGGTAATAAGTGAACATATTTCAATTAAAATTCAAGAAGGAAAATAAATCACTTACTATTTGTCAAAATAACACAACTATAAACACGAACCATCCAAAATATATGCAAAAAGAAATTTCCATGAGTCCGGAATGTTAGAATACAGATTGAATACAGATTTTTCACTATGACGGTGGTGAGACATTTGAATACATTGCCCAGAGAAGGTGTGGCTGCCCCATCCCAGGCAGTGCTCAAACCAGGTTGGATGGGGCATTGTGCAACCTGGTCTAGTGGAAAGTGTCCCTGCCTGTGATAAGGGGAATGGAGCTATTTGGTCTTTAAGATCCCTTCTGACCCAAACCATTCTGTGATTCTACGATTACCTGGCCTTGAGCAGAGAGACTTCATTTTCCAAGCTCCATTCCAGCAACTTTCACCTTGAGACTCATCTGATTTTGCTAATAAGTGACACAGTGGGTATATCTTAATGTTCAGTCTTAGCAGTGAGTGGCATTTCTTTCTATTTCTTTACTTGCTGATTTTCTTCCTTAGCATGGGAATTCAAAACGTCAGCTTGTACCTCCTGAAATGGAGGTAATAAAAGTACTGATAACATTGCATATCACTCTCTCCTGCAGCGACAACACCTGTTTATTTTTTGATCCCTGCTGGCACTGTACTTTCTACTTTCAAATGTTATTAAGTCAGCTCTCTGTACCAAACCATTTTGTGAGACTTGAACTGGCTTCTCTGCTGTATCTGGCAGATCTTTCCTGGTGTAAAGTTCAGACCAAGAGAGAGTTTTCCAAATGAGCAGGTAGTGAGTCAAGGAGTCTTTTTCTTCCCCTTCTTAGTATGATGCTTATCTATTCACAACAAAGTGACGATCTCTATGTAATTGAAGAGTGCTAGGAGAAGATGATGTTGTAAGCCTGCTGAGAAGGTTTAGGGAACTCAGAATTGGAATACATTCAGTAGGAATGGGTAAAAAAGTGCAGAAGGAAAAAGAATTGTCAGACCTTCAAAAAGCAAGAGTAAATCTCTTAAGATTCATATAAAAGATAATGAGTATCTTTTTTAACTCATGCTCTTCTAAAGTGCAAATTAGATTTTCAAATTGTATGAATTGTGTTTTCAATTTATTTTTTCCTTAATTGACCCCTCTTTGAGAGCGTGTCTATTTGTGCTCATGAGGCCTACATGAAGTCATTCATAATAGTATGTCCATTGTGCGGATGAGCCAGTATGCCTGCAAATATACATGTGCAATCTGGACATTGTTTGTTTTGCTTAGTGTCTAAAGAAAACCAGTTTTGAAATTCCTATTGTACTGCAGTCTCCAACATTAAACTCCTTGATGTTCCTATCACCAAAGCATGACAGTTATAAAACACTCCTTAGCAGCAATGAAAAGAAGTGAAAGAATTAGTACACGCAGAAATGTAATTTTCTTATCACTGAAACTGATGATGGCCCAGGCACATCCATGACAAGGAACTGTCACTTTAAAGTTCAGTCATGCCACTCTGGACAGAACTTCTGTCTGCAACAGTATCCATTTCATTTCTACTTACTGACCTGCAGGTTGATTTGATGTTATTCTACCTTCTTAATAGTTACTGCTTGAAACTGCACAGGCAAATCATGGTCTTGGCATTCATCCTAGAAATGTTATACTCTGGAATTAGTGCATCAGAAACACACTTTCATAACTTGAATAGTAATAAACTTTATATTTAAAGTTCTATAGATTCGCGAAACATGATATTCTGAACAGAAAATTTGTATATCCATCTTTGTTATTGTTCTGTTTCATGTTTTTGCAATTATTATGACTTCAGTTACAGTTTTTGCAATGAACTCAGAACTACACTGGCTGATATAGTTATTGCATAGTTATAAGATTCTAGACATCTTTCACTAGGACCCAGAGGGCTTTTGAGCCATGTGACTGAACAAAAGTAGGATGACTGACTCGTCCACATACCTCCAACTCACAAAACTTCCATTCAAAGGGGTCAACACCTGTTGTGGAACTCAGATGTGTGAAAAATGGTTCACTCCAGTTGCAAAATTCAAATATTTTTATTACCATGAATATGTAATTGCTGATATAATAGCATAAGTATGATGATATTTTAAAGTAACCTCAAATGTTAACTAAATATGGTACAATTTTAAATGGAAACACACTTAGAATTATGTTAGTACATCAGTAAAAATTTCCTATTTACGCTACAGATATTTTGTTCCAGTCACAGTGGATATTGAGAATGTTTTGAAATGTAATTTTGATTGAGCTCAGTTCTTTTTGTTCTCTACAGGTTATTTTTTTCTGTTCTCTAAGAAGTAACCTTTTCAAAATCTCTCTTATTTCTTAGTGCTTTTGGCAAACACTTCCAGCAGTTACCATTTCCTAAATACACATTACTGAAATCCTGTCTTCTCTGAAGACCTTGGGAAATTTTATCATAGGCTTTGATTGGGATAGACAGATATCTCTTAAAACCTATGAAATGGAGAAATGGAGGGAAATTGCATGAAATTCAATATTGCTAAATACTACATAAATATTGGATTTCGGAATGTAAAGATTATACACTTGCAATATTAATATGTTTTTAGAAGAATATAGGTATCTCATGGCTGTTCCTTGCCTAACTTAACTATCTGTTAATTCTTGTATTGGATAATTTAACTGCCTAAGAATGCCAGGGAAATTTCTGCACATCTTTTATAGTGATTTTTTTTTCTGCAATTTACATATATATGTGCTATGTTGTTTGTACTAGGCTGCTGTTGTAAATAGGTGGATGATTTTGAAAGTGTGCATTCCTTCAGACCTGCAGTTACCAACATCTTGTCTCCATACCATCTGTCTAAATATTTTCAGAAACATAGTTAAAAATAGCCACTGTTCTACCTTTTTCACTTTGCAAATGGCTGAAAGTGTGAGAAATAACGTCTGAAGCCTCTGAGTTTAGATGTTTTTTACAGTGGGGCAAGAGTAGTACCTTCTCACAGGAAAACAACTGATTGAAATGCTTACTCTTTCCTAACTTTAGAGTATGTGGTATTTCTTCTGTAAATACCAACTTGAATGAAATATATCCTGCCATTTGGAGAATGCACTGGAGTGGGAATAACAATTATGGTATGTTTACTATAATAAATGAGCTGCTTGAAACAAGTGTTAGGTTTTACATTATCATATTGACTCTAGTTCAATTTCTCGTCCTCAGAAAGCTAAAAGTCATCAAAAGGCTTTTGAGTTTTTAAATTAAGTGGATTAGTGACAATCTCATTAATATTTTTGGTGTGTAAGCTTTTACTTACCGAAGAGATAATCTACAAATACAAATTAACTGTATTTAAAATGTCCAGGCTGTAAAGACTAGGATTGGACAGTTTTGGTCCTTACAGCTGATTAAGTTAGATTGGGCAATACAACTTTAGAGGGTATAGAAGTAATTGATGCTGAGAACAGGAAGACCAAGGAACATAGTCTGTTTCTCTTAAGGCTAGAACTGTTCATGGGACATAAGACATTTATATGACTTAATTAATTACAGTGTGTTCAAAAAGTGTGAAAAGTGTGTTCATCGCATAAAATGAAAAAGAGGGTTTTTTTCCTACTGTTTGGGAATCTTTCTGGATGGTGCACTTGTTTCTGCTTTACACAGCTTCCCTTTTGAGGCTGACTGTGGGTTTTGTTTTGAGAGGTTTTATGCTGTCTAGAGAGGACTCTCATTCCTCCTGACAAAATGTTCTTTTTAAGTTTAAAGCATGTTTTAAATATCTGAAATACATTAAGTTTGAAAGCGAGGTGCATGTCATTCAGCTATTTAAGGTGGTGATCTATTATTCTACTCTTGCACTGTTGCAAGATTATAATGCATTCTTGTAATATAAAGTAAAAACTAGTTACCAAGAAGTTCCTACCTACTTACTGTTCAGTAAATCGTTCTTCTTAGAATACAGTTATTTTTGATGTTGATCTAGTATTTTTGAAAGTCATTGATCAACAAGATAATGAAATCTTAATAAGATAATGAGAATATTTCTGTGACTATTTTTGAGGTGTTGTTTTCTGCTATTGTACGGTATTGTTGGGTTAGTAAGAGAGGACATCAGTCAATGGAGAAGGGATAAATCTTGGGTAATAACCCATTTTTCATCCTGCTCAGACTACACCTCTTGATCACAGAGACAGAATCTATGGGAAATTTAGGTGGAAACAAAGGGTTAGATGAAATGTTAAATGCAGCCGCTATGTAGAATTCACACTGGAAAATCATACTGACTGAAATGAACTGCATTACACCTTTAAAATCCAATGTATATTCACAATTAGTAATATTGCTTTTAGTTATAACAATGCCTAATATTGTTGAAAAGGAGATAACCAAAAGGAAGAATCTGTCATTCATATGCAGTATATCTGACTTCATGTTTGTGAGGTTCTTTGTGTCTTCCAGGTGATGCTGGGGGCCACACAACAACAAAGGACTGTCAAACTCTGAAGGAATGACCATTTCAGTGGTCCTAGTTTTTTAGATGAGTCAAATTCTCAGCTTTAATGGACAGATGAGTAACTAGATTAGTCAAGTTGAAAGATCATTTGAGAAGAAAATGCGCATAAATTGTCAATATAAGAAAAAATTTATTGCTGACAAATCCATAGTAATATATGTTAGATGCTATTTGTAGGCATTGATGAGTTCTAAATTATTAAATACTGAAGTATAGACACAGGAATGGTTGTTTCCATATGAAGAAAAGCCTCTAGTGGCATACAACAGCATTGTGATGCAAAGATAAATGTTAAGCATGATGAAGAAATCCTGAAATTAATTGGCAATTTCGTTATGTAAATTGTGTATACTGTCATCTGGAATATTGCATGACATTTTCATAAATAGGCAAATGTAATAGAAATTTCATTTTTGTACAGGGACATAAAAAATTGGAGCTGTTTAGTCTGGAGAAACGGTTAATAAAGGAAATACATTGCAAGAATATAAAATAATGAATATTAATGATTTTGTAGAGGGAAAATAATTTTTTTCTTCATTTTATTGGAACTAAACAATAATCAAAATTACACTTATAATAGAAAATAAGATTCAATATGAGAAATGCATGATACTGCGTATGAGGAAGTGAGTAAATTGATATGAAAAGCAACTGCAACTTAGATTCTTTGAATTCAAGCTACTACCAGTTGGACATGACAGAATGCTGGTTTGGCAGTAGTATTTCATGTAATGCTTGGGTAATTTCATGAAGAAGCCTGAGACGTAGCTGGTTTCCAACTTCATTAAAAAAGCTAAAGAACAGGTGTCCCCAGCTGGGCAGAGACACATACTCTGAGATAGTCACTGTGAATCCTGACACATGGATAGTCAGCCCTGGAACAGCCAATAGTGTCAGGTGCATTGGCTGTCTAGGAGTGGGTAGAAAGAGGCAGATCATCAATGAGGAAAGCAGCTCAATTTTTTTTTTTTTCAAGCAGCCACAATTTTTTTTGCATAAAATGCAGTGAATGTTATCTTCTCTTAATGTGTATGTGAGAAAGAGCCAATATAGTGGCATATGAACATGCCTGCTTTTTTTATAATGTGTTTGGTCTATACAACAGCATCAAGAAGAAGACAACCTCACCCCCTCTTACTTTACTTACAGACGGTATTTCTGGGGGAAGAAAGAGGGGGAGTGAGTGAGAGAGTGACTGCATGAGTTTGAGGGGCTTAAACCACGACACCATTTTATGCACTCCTTCATTTTTCAATCTGTTGTGCTTCTTTGCTTTTACTGAAAGCTGTCCCCTTAATCTCTTCTGCTTTTAATCTTTTTCTCTCCTTTCCTGTGTACTGTGGTCACTTCAGTTGGACAACTACAAATCAAAGTAGTTCAGTATGCTAACAAAACAGACATAGTCATTCATGCACATGACATTGTGAAAGTCACTGAGAACTCTTACTCCCTCTCCCCTCAGAAGCACAATCCTTAGGAGTGCATTTGATATAAAGAGATTCAGTTCATACTTGATATCAATCTATAGCATTTCAAGAGCATCACACATATAAAGCAAATGAGCCATACTCCCCTACTGAAGTTGGCTGTTTTGACTATCTCTGTGTTTTAGAAGAACAAAATGGACTTGCCCCATTCACAGTACGTCAATAGCAGAGATCAGCTCAGATTCAAAATGTTTTGGCAATAGCTGGCTACATCAGGGCATTTTCTCTCCAATATGCAAACCTGGACTCCAAAGAGGCCCTCAGCTTGAGACTCCCTCAGACTGAACGGAGATCCTGAACAATCGAACAACCGCCCTCTCTTTCCGCATATTCACCACACTTTGCAAACATTAACTAATTGGCTAATCTGAGGTCCCACTTAAAATCAAGATCCTTTTTTTAGAATCTGATTTAAAGCTAATTAATTAAGATGAGTTTCTGGCTCATTAAGCTCGTCATAATAAGGACATTATCTTGATTAGTCTAACACCTCTCTCCCTCTCATTTTTTTTTACTCTGAATTTAGTATCATATATGATGAAAGAGTAAAAATTGTTTATTGACAATTTCACAGGGAATAAGAACAGAAGGGATGAAGTTTGCAGTCATCAAATCAGTACAACAATTGGGTTTCCCCATTCTGTGTGATATCCAGGGTACTTTTTCTTGGGAGTATTAACAAAGGCCCACTTCTCCATCTGCATCCACCATTGCATCTAATTCAAGTGGGCTTTCATAACCTCTGGAACATTCTCTCCAAGTAGCCAAGATTTATTGATATTTCCATCCTCAAATGTACAAAATTCCCCTATAAACAACATTTTAAGGGAAACCCACAAAAGCTAGATCAATCCCAAATTGTGGTGAGGGGAGAGGTGAGGAAGGACTGGCTTCCCTATGTATAAGGGGTGCTATGTTCTCAGAAAGCTTAAACCCTAGATGCTAGTGCAAATTAAGCCCACTAAATGCTTGGGTTTTGTTTTGTTTTCTCACTTAAATTCACTCGCTATCAGGTTGCTGCATTCCTATACCTCTGATATGATTAGGCACTTACTCTGTGATCTGCCCTAGAATGAAGGATTAAAAAACCAAGTGAACAAGAAATGAGCTATAAAAACATGAGTGAGCAATATAGAGTGCTTAATGCAGACTTTCAATGTAGTCTTGCCGACTACTATGGAAGGAAAGATTCTGGTTAGTTTTTTTTTTTTTTGTTTTGTTTTTTTTGTTGGTTTTTTTTTTTTTTTGCTGTACATTTCCACTAGTCTTTATGGGCTGCATACATACACTTTCAAATGAACAACTTATCAGTAAACTTTGACATGTTGTCCAGTCTCAATAGAATAAAGTTGGTCCTTCTTTTCTCATTGACCTCATGTGACAATGGGCTGCATTTTCCAAGTCACATGCTGCTTGACACTCCTCTGCTACTTGTTGGAAGGTAGTAATTAATGAGTGCCTGTGAGAATGTTTTTCCTTAAATGTAGCTCTTCACTTTGCAAACTCCCAGGCTTACCATTACAGTATCTTTAATAGTAGTCAAGGATCATTTATAGTTCAGGAGTTTGGTTACTTCATCTTTTCCCTTGGTCTAACATCCTTTTCTTTTTTTTTACTTCTCTGATGGGAACAGGAGGTAGGGCTCTCTGCCACTGTTCTCTAGGAAGAGACTGTTTCCCTCTTTCTTTGCCTTTGTTAGTATTTCTTTATTTCTTTACATTTTATCGAGTTGTAATCCTTTGAATGTGCAATAAGCTTTACCACATATCCAGCAGAATATTCAACATACATGCATCTTCTTAAATTCATAACTTCCACCTAATTGGAAACTTCAAATAGACTCCATGCGAGGCATCTTAATACAGCTGTTAAAGGAGCTCTGTTACCTATGATAGAGCATTCACAAAGCAACTGTTATATCTTTGACTTCAAAGAAGACTTTTAAAATATTGTTAAAAGGCAAGCCTAAGAATTGAAGTTCATAATTTTTAGAGAGAAAAAATCATATACTTAGATCAAGGTTTTAGAATTTCCCTTGTGCCAAATATCATTCATATCTCATTGCTCCATAGGTGATAATTACTTCTTTTTTTGTATTCTCACAGGAGTTATTGAACTTCTCTCCTCCCCTCTCTCTGCTGACATATCACCTTATCGCACAACTACTCCTAACTCTATGAGCAATTTGAAGTTCATTGGTTTTGTTTCCTGACCTGAAAAAAAAAAAAAGAAAAAAAATCTGGGCAAAAATGCTTGCCTGTTTTTTCCATCTTTATTGGTTTGTCCATTTCTGCATTCAAATTATGAACCCCATATGTTTTCTCCCAGTGGAGAGACCTTCAATGATTTTGGTAAAACAAAGTTACTTTTTTTGCCCTTATCTGATTATGAGCATATTAACAAGAACTATTTCGTTGAAGGCAAGCAAGAAAATTCTGCTCGGTCTCTCTTCTTCCATAGTACATATAACCTCTGAAGATTTATTTGCCATCTGGCCAATGAATAAATGTGTTAGAATACAATCTGGCATTCAGTTTGCTATAAATTGGACATCCCTGCAATATTTTACAGATTTTAGAGTAAAACCATGACCTAACAAGAACAGGAGAGAGGAATCTTGTGGGCACTGGGATGAAGAAACAGAATCCAGTCATTGCTCTTTTTTAGCTGCATAAGGAAGTTGAACTGAAAATTGGGTAGCCAGAAAACTCAGCACCTTCCTTCTTTAACCCATATGCCATGTATTCCTGTTTGAGTATAAATACAGCCCACCTTAATAGCAAAAGTGTTGAATAAAAGAAGGAACAGTCCGTCTTGAGTACTAGTTGCAGGTTTGAGATGCCACAATTGTGACGATGGAGAAAATACCATCATGGTGGATTAGATCTTCTCTATAAAGCACTGTGAGTGATATGTGCCTAGTTTATTCAGGGTGGAGTGCAAGTTGGGGAATAGATCTATACAGGGAAATAAAAAGGGACAGGAAAGATCCCTGTCCCTGAAACCGAATTGTGTGGATGAGCCTTTGTCATGCTAGTTTCTGTAGAGCACAGCAACTATTTAGCACTTGGCCTATGTGGTACTCCTGTAGCCTTAAAACACACTTTTATGTTCAAGATATCTGAAATAAGGTGAAGGAAGTTCTATGTTCCACAAAAATGTTGTTTTTATCACCTGGTACAGATGCTGTTTACGATGTGTCCTGAAAGCACTCTGGTTGCTGAGGTTAGAGTGGTGGAGAATTTTACAAGAAGGAAAATGTCAAAACTGATGCAGTCTCATGCTCATTCTTTTTCAGCATGATCTCTGATATGATGATCCCCAAACCAAGTGGGGGTGCATTGGAGAAAGCTGCTGTGAACTGTGCAGGCAAAGCCTGGAGGAGAAAAAAAAACAGCTAAGCATTATACACAGTCAGGGGCCGAGCACTCAGATTTGATTCTCTTCTTTTACCTTGCAGACATCTTTGAGGTTTCTCTGTTTAGCAATTTTGCAGACTAACTCTTGAAAACAAAAGGTCAGAAACACTGTTGGAGAAATCTATTACAGTAAGGTTTTGCAAAAGAGGACCATCAAAAAGCTGCTTGAAGAGTTATAAGGAAGAAAGAAGAATGTTAGGAGCACGGGAAGGAGTGCCCTATTCCTTTCAAAAGAGTGTCAATAGAAGGCAGGATGCAGAGAGCTGGAGAGAGAGAAAAAGGTAAACAGAGGACAAGGCCAAATAGGTTGTATAAGAGAGAAAGAAGTATGTGCTAATAAGAGCACAGGAGGAGGAAAATCAGACAAAACTAATGAAGTTGGGAGTAAAGTAGAAGCTAGCTATAAAAGGTCACAGCAAGGTATGCTCCTGGGATTCAATGAGGTTTTAAAGGAGGCAGGTGAGTCTGCAAAAAGAGTTGCAGACAGCTGGAGAGAGATGAGAATTTAGTCCACAGGAGCATGAGGATAAAGGGAAAGTAGCACGCTTAGGAAAAGTGAGCTAGGAGGAACTCTTATGCTATCTTTTTAATAATAATTAAAGCTTTTATAGTTAATAATTAAAAATAAAAAATATTTTTTAAATAATTAAAAATTTAAATTTTTAAAAATAATAATTAAAAATCGATATCTTGGGCTTGAAGTGTGCTGAGTGAAAGTGTTGCTACTTAACCTTAACTAGCTATTGACCTTATTTGCTCTCAGTACTAACCAGACCTCTGATGTACCTGATAAACACTCTAACAGGTTTCTTCTTCTCTTAAAGGCTTTGTCAACTAAATTAAAATTATATTTGATATATGAGCTTAGGCACAGCTTTACATTCATGCTGACAGTATCCCAATGCAAGAGCCTACTTTCAGCGTAATGAGGTGTCCAAAGAATTTTAAGTGAGAGAAATAGATTTTGGTAAGCAGGAGATACTTCTGGCCTTTTGCTGCCTGATTGCAGCTATGGGTATTAGCAAATAGTTCAGTCCGATAGGACTGGGTGTGTTGGGAGAAGCAGTTGCTGCTTAGGACCCAATGTCCAGTGAGCTCGAGGTGCAACCTTTCTGTTCTGTTTTTATACAAGTCTCACACATAATGCAGCTGCTCTGAGATTATAAGCATAGAGCCTGAACAGATTTACTTCAAAAGCGCACTCTTGAGCCAAACTCAGATGACAATTTAAACACCCCCAGTGTAAGTTCTGTGACTTTACAAATGCCAATGAATTTACACGGTGCAAGGACCTCAAACCACAACAAAGGACAACAAAGGACAAATGTGAAAATGGGATATAAGCAATTGAAGATAGGGAGAAAAGACCAAACATTTGTAATTGAGATAGGGAAGCACAAAACCTCTAAAAGAACAGCTGTCTCATACTTAGTATAAATTTTTTCCAGTGGCAGAAGGTATTCCTGTACATACCCTGCTGTTACTCTTTTCTTGAGCATCTTGTGAATATACATTGTATATTCATGTCAAATATTGCAATTTTAGTACTGAAATTAAAACCATAACTCATTTCTTTCACTTTTCTGCTCTTTACGAATTTATATAATTCCCTTTGCATTTAGTTTTGCATGAGCCAAAATCCTGAATATTTAGAATTCTGCATGTAGCTAACAGGATGAGTTACATTTAAAATCCTTTCTTTTGTATTCTTTCTCAGACATCACAATGTTCCTTTGTATTTACATTACATACACAGGACATCCTAATCAATCATTGTGAAAATATATGTGTTTCTATGTAAATTTTATGACCAGAAGAAACTGTTATGTTACTTTTAAATACAAAGATGTAAGTTAATCACTGCCTTCTCAAATACCAAAGTAAAATGTAATGTGCTGCTGAGCAATACCTTGTGAGAACATTAAAAGACAACTTTCCCGAGCTTTTGTGAAGCTTCTTTTATGAAGATGTAATATAATTTTGCAATTTTAATTTATTTCTGCTTTGAGAAGTATCTATGTTACTATGCTCCACCTGGAAACTTCAAAGCAGCACATAAGAAAGGAAAAAATATTCTTTCTCAGTACACATTTTATTTGTTCATTACTGTTTATTCTCTCCATTAATCTAAGGTCAGAGTTATTAAAGAACAAGTGTTTGTTGCTTTTTGATCATGAAAAAGCATAGTAACTGCTGTAAGTAATGGTGAAATAAAATTTAATCTAATTTCTAGATAAGGAAGTTACAATTTTTTTTTAATTCCTGTCATTTCAAAAGCATCAGTGATTTTCAGATTTTTTCCTGAACCATTGAGCTTATTTTGGGGAATCAAAAAGCCTCTTCTTGCCAGACTATGAAGTAGAGGTCCCTTACCTGAGGTCAATATGATGTTAAACACCTTTGACAGGACTGCATTGAATTAGTACAAAACCATAACAGTTTGCTGTAACTTTTAGTAAATATAGAATCATATCATAGAATCATAGAATGGTTTGGGTTGGAGGGGACCTTTATGATCATCTGCTTCCAATCTCCCTGCCATGGCAGAGAAACCTTTCACTAGACCAGGTTGCTCAAAGCCCCATCCAAAAACTGTACTTGAACATTTTCAGGGGTGGGACATCCACCACTTTGCTGTGCAACCTGTTTCAGGATCTCACCACCATCACAGTAAAGAATTTCTTCCTAACATCTCATCTAAATCTACCCCGTTCCAGTTTAAAGCCATTCCACCTTGTCCTGTCACTGCATGCCTTTGTTAGAAATCCCTCTCCAGAATTCTTTTAGGTCCCCTTTAAGTAGTGGAAGACTGCTGTAAGCCCTCCGTGGAGCCATCTCTCCTCCAGGCTGAACAATAGTAAAAATATGAAGTAGTCTGGGACCAAGATTTGATTCCTGTAGGAAGGAGGTGAAAGAAAATCCATTTATTTGATTCTCAAGGGCCTATGGGAACTGTGCCTGATGATCTCTGTACCTAAGTAAGCACTGCATTTTGAAAACTATCACTGGGTTCCAATCTACTTAAGATATGCAGTCTTAATGTTGTATTGATTTAGTTTATTAACTTTGCTTTTAGTCAAAGTACAAGTCTGCCTACAATTCTATCTGCTAAACTTATCACCTAAAGAGTAAACAAAATGTCTATATAGTTTAACTAAAATTATTTCATTTAACTTGCTTAATACGAATGACTGATAGCTTTTTAATCACCTAGGAAGCTTTTTTATTCTTTACAGCATTTGTAGGCAATGGGAAATTAAAATTAATGTCTTACTTTTTTTTTTTTGGTGAGAGCAGGAAATCAAGCTGCCAGTTATTTTTCCTTGTGCCCTCTGAAGCTCAAGCTAAAGCTCAAACCAGCTTTTGTTGTGATCTGAAGTAATTGATGTACCACTGAATAGCCAGTTAAAACACACTCTCCATAAGCATTGATAAATGCACAGCAGAGATTACGCTATTACATAGTTCACTGCTTCTCAGTGATTTGTTTAGGAGATTTATTTTCATGAAAAAATTAAAAGAGAGGAAAAAAAAGTGTTTTCAGGTCTGAGAGCAAGTTCTTCATCTTTACATGCCCTGAAACAATGATTTTTTCATTGTTCTTGCATACACACAGAAGCATCTTTTGCTGAGTAAAATGATTACTGGTGATACAAAATAAACGTTAAAGCAATCAAGATAATATGAACTCCAGAGAGCATAATTTATCAATGTTGTCACATTTTAATGAATTACTTGAGATAACTGATGCAATTAAAATATTTCAGCCTGATATTTTTTGTAAGAGTAATCTTTAGCTTAGAAATACCTAATGTAATTGGGTCATTTTTGATGAAGGGCAAGTGTTGAATTCTGCTGGTACTTTGAGGTTAAGCAGAGACTGTAGTTTCCTCAAAAGAGAAACATGAGTCTTGGTAATTTTTTACAACAGAAAGATTCTAGGCATATTTTTCTACAGGTGCTATGAAGGAATCACATTTCAGATTACACCATGTTTCTATGTTTCGGGAGTTGGGTGTGGATAGAGTGCCCCTTCTCAGCTCTCTGTGAATTATGCTCAAGTCTTTGTATAATCAGATCTTTTCTTGCAGTCAATTAAGTTTAAAGCCTGTCCTAATTTTTGGCTTTTTTTCAGGATGCAAATACAGCCTGATTTACATAAAATACTGCAGCATGTGAAGATGCTGATATGAAGGAATGAGGCAGAGTTTATTTAGACTCTGGGGTTTTACACTTTTCGGTTTTTAAATGTATTTCTTATGTTTTAACTGACAGTGTTGAATAAGTAAAAAGATCTTTTGCAAGTTGAAATCTACCGTAAATTCCCATCAATGCCTGCAAAGCTGCTGTATTGCTATATTATATTTAAAAAGCAAAGCATTACTATTCTGGTAAGGTTGTCCTTTCCTTCACAATTTCTATTAGTTATTTTCTATCACACAATTATGAATTAATTACTTCCTAACACATTTTAATATACCAGTGTACTATAAACTTTGTAATGGTTTGAATTTAGCAAAGGGGAGGTACAGTCCATTGCATATAATAAGCATTGCTGCTATTAATACATTCATGGCCAGTGACAAGCATTAGGTTACAGCACAAAATACAGTATACTTGGCAATTTTGACTCTCAATTTGAACTTTTTCAGTGTCAAACAAGAAGCATGACCTGAAAAATAACACCTCTAAGCACTGTAACTGGACTGATTTCTAAAACATTTGTTACCCAAATAGCTTTGTTTCTATAAAAACAATAGGCCAAATTTAACCAGAGTATAGTCTAAACTTCACCAGCTTCAGAAGAATTCTGACATTTTAGACAAGGGCTGACTGCTGTGGAAAGTGATATTTTCCGTTAATTTTAAAATATATGTATGGGTAGGAAATATGAGAAAGTTGTGCTGAAACTGTTCAAGCCCTACAGGAATTTAAGAAGGATGAAATTGCAGGTTGCCATGATTCGTAATATAAGCCACATCCTGACTTCAGAAGTAAGCAGAGCAGGTTTCTTTATAACATCTTGTCATGGTTTTAGCCCAGTGAGCAAATCATCCACACAGTCGATAGCTCACTCCCCTCCTTTACAACCCCCAATCCTGGAGGGATGGGAAGGAGAAAAGCAAGAATGTAACTCCCACAGGTTGAGATAAGAACAGTCCAATAACTAAGGTAGAACATAAATCACTACTGCTACCACCAATAATAATAATGATAAGGGAAATAACAAGGGAAGAGAGTACAACTGCTCACCACCTGCCTACAGATACCCAGCCTGACTGAGAAGTGATCTGGCCTTTCCAGGTAACTGCCCCCAGCTTGTGATCATGATTGGCATTTGTTGTTCCTCGACATAAAAAGGACATGGAACTGTTGGAACAAGTGCAGAGGAGGGCCATGAGGATGATCAAGGGACTGGAGCACCTCCCGTATG
>JASSUY010007074.1:0-26519 GCA_032466535.1 Forpus xanthops | reverse complement strand
GGGTGTGTGGGCGCTGGCGGCCGAGCCGCGGATGCCGCCGCCCCGTGCAGAACCGAGCCGAGACGAGCCGCGCTACGCCGTGCAGTGCCGCGCTGCCCGCCCTCGCAGCCGCTCTTCAGCGGGCGGGGGGAGGTGGCAGAGGCCGGTTCCGCCTCCCCGCAAGCCCGGCCCCTCTCGCCGCCGCGGGACTTGGTGTCGTGGCTGCCACTACGGCTGCGCTGCTGGAGGCCTCGGGAGCGGCGGAGAGTGTCGTTCCGCTGACCCTGACGCTCGCTCGCCCCTGGCTGGTGCTGCGGCGCTTGAGGACGGGGACGGGCAGCTTTAGCTCGTTGGGAGAGACAGTTTTAATTACGTTTTTTTCCTGGCTACACAGGAGATAAATCACGCTGGACGTTTTCCATGTTTATTTTTTATTAACACCCATCCTCGAGATAGATAAGGTCATGAGAATGAATCCATAAAATCCAAGTATCTGTACAAACAGTCTGTTTCCACAAGTAAACTGTGGTACTTGCTGCCGTGGAAATTCAGCGCTTATGTCATGTTGCACCTTCTACAATTATTTTGGGGAGTTCTTAATATAAACTGGATGCAATGTAAAAGCTGCACTGGCAGTTTCATCTTGTGAATTGCAGATCTAACTCCAAAACAGTGTTGGCGTTCCTCAGACCTTGACAAAATCTGGTAGCCCTTGGAAAGCTGTAAGAAGCTCTATGCCACCAAAATGAAACCCAGCTTTCTGTAAACGTATTTGTCAAAGTGAGCTTCCCTTGAGGGGTTGGAGAGATGGTAGGCAGGCAGACCAGAGGCATGGGTTGCTTGCCTCACTCTGCTCTGAACTCATTGGAGCCGTATGACTTTGTGGACTCGCTTCATCACATTGCCTCCAACTGACTGTTTTTATGTGCTGTTGAACACTCTGTGCACCCAGCGGGGGGGGATCTGTGTGTACTTCTGAGCTCCCCAGCCTGGCTGTGCATTGGAGCAGGTTTCTGACAGTGTCTTGATGTGGCACATGTCTGTGTGCCAGCATCAAGCTGCACCATCCAGTTAGGAAGAAGCCACTGTGTGTCCAGCTGTCCAGCGCTGTCCAGCTGTGGGTGCTCAGGGAAGCTGTAGGACTGTGTACCGCAGCACCCACCTCGCAGGTTACAGATACAGTCCTTGGTAAACCACCGAGCTGTAAGGAGAAAACAATCTGGAGCTGCGGTTTCTCCTTGCTTCCACCCTCAACTTCTCTTAGATTTTCAGTGAACACCAGGGACCCAAACTGCTGTTCTTTAAACTTGCTATTAGACCTTGCTTATTTAAACTAACTCCCATTTCAAATTAACACTTGTGTCATGTGGTTGTAACTTTTCTTGTAATAGGAGCCCAGGAACTCATACTTGGCAGTTCCTCACCAATTTCAACTGACCCTTTACCATGTGCTTAAGCTATGATTATTTTTGACATTAAAAAGCCGTGGTTCCATCCTTCTGTATTTTTCCAGCTATTTCTGGTCACAGCCAAAGCTGGACCATAAAACTTGTTACCATGGAGAAAGATGCTCCGGTATTTCTTTCAAACTCTTTAGAAAGTTTTCTCTTTAGAACACTGGGATACATTTCATTTCTTAAGGTCAAATGTTACTGGGCAAATTGTGACAATCTACTTAGAAAGAAGTGTCTTAATTATGCCAATGACATTTCTTACTTCAGGAGAGTCCTGATCTAATAAGGCAACATCTGTTATAAACCAAAGAGAAACCATTAAAAACTGTATGTCAGCTGCATAACAATTTTAATTATAACACTGACAAAACCAATTATGTCACCTTCTATATAGGGGAAACATCTGTTGAAAAGGTAAGATGAAAGGATGGGAATTATTTATTTCTCATTAAATTCATGTTCTGGCATCCAGAGCAAAATTATTAACTTGTCCTGTTTTTTTCTCTGTTAAGAGTTCCTATTTTTAGAGTAGTTCTTATTACAGAAGAGTATTTAATTTCATTAAATACTACTTATTGTTAGTATACAAATACAATTTTGCTCCCTTAGAAGTTGTACATGCTTTGTGGGCTGGAGCATGTGATGGATGAGGAAGGGCCAAGGGAGCTGGGTTTCATTAGTTTGGAGAAGAGCAGACTAATGGGGAATCTCATTGTTATTTTCAACTACTTAATGGGAGGTTAGAGCAAAGAAAGAGCCAGACTCTTCCCAAGGTGCGCAGTTGCATCAGGGGAAATGCCGACTGGATATTTGGAAATAAATGTTCCCAGTGTGAGTGAAAGCTTCATCTGTGGAGAGTCTCTGACCTGGACTGGCCAAAGCCCCGAGCAACCCTAGCTGAAGGTTGGAATAGAGACCTGCCGCACCTCTCTCAGCCCAAGTTACTCTATAATTTTGTGATCCCTCTGCACTGCTCATTTTCAAAACATAGTAACTTAAGGCTAGGGAGTCAAAGAAAAAATAGGTTTGGATTTGTTTTCCTTCTGTAGTGTACCTCTCTGTTTTGTTCTGTTTTAGGAATTGTCCATCCTCTTCACAATTTCTTTAGCCCTTACCTGTGCATTTATGCATGTGTGTGTTGGCATACTGTCAGCCAGAGAATTTCTGTATAAATCTAAGAATAACCATGCTATCAGCACCATTTTGCAAACTTTCGGGATTTGTTGTTGTTGCAGACCTACAGGTGCTTTCTTGGGGTCTTTTGCAGGAGTGGGGGAGAACTAGCTGTGGTACTCAAGAGCAAAGTGGCTAGAAAGGGAAAAGGAAAGAACAGGGATAAAGACTATAAAGAACTGATTACTGCAAAGTCATTGTACTGGGGTTCTGTGGTAGTCCAGGTAGATAAAACTTTTTTCAGGCCTTCTTGGTCATCTGTTTCTTGTTTGAAAGAGGACCCACACTGCAAGTGAGTGCTAAGTGGTTGTTTCTGTTTTTTTAATTATCTTTTTCTGTAATGGTGTCTCAGAAATATGCTGGAGAGTTACCTTCTTGTAGGGAATTAAAGCAAAGGATCTTGTTTGTTTTTTTTTTTTTAAGTATGTAAGTACATGACAATTTGCACTGAAAGCAGTGGGTGGTTGTCTGAGGTGATAGTTTGGCCCCATATTTCTGATTTGAGCAGCTGCAGTACTGATTTGTGAGTTCATTGGCAAAGAGACGGAGGAGGAGAGCAGCAGCTGATAGTCAGGGCATCCCAGGGGAGGCCTTCACTCAGTGCCTGCACATCATGTTCTCACTGTGGCCAACAGAGAAGGAGAATAAGATCCTAAAAATGTAGAGGTTTAAAGCACAGAGAGGGAATGAGAGGTGGCAGGTATGTGGAAGAGCTGCATTGCAACCAGTACTCCAGAGCACCTATGACTTCTCCAGAATTTCTCTTGCGCCACAGGAGAGGGCACACAGGAGTGAAAACCCTGTTGTGCTGTCAAAGTATGTGTTGTGCACTCATCTGCATGTTGGCTCAGCTCCTCCAACTGAGTATGTTTGGGGTGCACGTGTCCCTACTCCTCCTCCTCCTACTTGTTTTCATCCTCCTCCTCCTTGTCCTGCTGCGGCCATGGGGAGCAGCATGGGTATGCTGTACTGTAGCAGCCCTTGTGAGGGGAGCCCCATAGGTGTGTGGTGGGCACTCAGGGGTGCAGAATAGCTGATAGGCCAGCACCTCCTCACACTCTTCCTTGAATCCCTGCAGTACTGGGTATGCCTTGTTGTTCATTTGCATTCAGTGACATAAATAGAGTTATCCTGAATCTGAAAGAAAAGACTGTATGTTTGTGCCCCTAAAAGACAATTAACAATGAAGCTCCAGTAGTGACCGTCTGTAAATTCACAGCATAAAGAGTCTCAGGAAATAACATCTTTGAAAAATAAAGGCCCAGCTATTTTGGTTTGAAATAGCAACTTCAAACAAGATGCTATTATGATTGAAACAAAGGATGAAACTCATTGACTATGCCATTCAAATACAACTAAACCAAAATATTTATACATGGCCCAGGAAAGGGGGGTATCAAATGATCTTTCACTTAGATGTATATTCTTTGCTGTTAAAATAAAGCCCTGCTGACCTTCCCCACTGAAATGTTCTCCCCATGGTGTTTGGTGCATAAAGTGTGACCAGGATAATTTCTGTGAAGGCATCTCAGTGAGTCACAAAGTGTAGCAAGTTATTCATGTGCGTGTCATTATTCTAAGCACATGCAAATCAACATGAATAATTACTGTGGAGAAAAAAATACTATGTCAAAGTTGTCAGCATGTTCAGAAATTGCTACCTTTTACCCATAAAGTGCTCCATTTCATGTTCATAAAACTCAAGTAAATTAAGTAAACTGCCAGCTCTGTAAAGTATAAAAGTCTGAGGCCTTATGTTTCTGATTTTTTTAGTTAAGTGAAAATGTTATTAGCATGCCTCAAATAATGTTGGTAGTGGACAGGAGAGATGCCTAACACATGAACTGTGGGATGGTGTCTCATATGACTGAAAAATTTCAGCCTTTACCTTTAATTCTAAAGCAGAAGATTAGTCGTTAAACTAGCTAGTGCTTAAAAGATTGCTCATACCATTTTGGGTGTATTTAATTCATTTCGTGCAGTCTGAGGCATAAAATAAAAAGCACATGTTAATATTTTAAGGCCAAGTGTGTTCAAAAACAGCAGAGTTTAATAATTGCTTTTGGATGATTGTGCTCAGAAAAGTAGACTTGAGCTTCCTTTAGCTTTTTCTTTTATCCTCTACATTTCAGGTACTGCTGGTTTTGTGTAAGAATTACCTGGCTTGTGTACAGACTCTTGTTCGATGCTGTGATGTGCCCTTTATCATCACATTTGCTCTCCCACTGATGTGCGCAGCGCCGTGCTTCTCTTACCAGTGAGGGCAGTACTTCATCTTGTGTGATGAGTATAGTTCCTCTCTTCTCCTCCACCATCACCAAAAGATAATAGGAGTTTTGAATCGTTCTTTGGTGGCTGTAAAAATTCCATGCTGGCACTTGGCAAGTTGTGATTTAAAAATTTACATTAGCCTTGGGAACATTGATAATGATGTTTTTACCATGGAATGGAAGAGCCCATTGCCAGAAGACCTTGCTTGTTGCTGCTGCTCTTGTACTTCTCTAAGTGGGAACTGTGTGAGCACTGGGTATTTTTGGAAGAGTGATTTAAGATTATTTCTTTTGTATTGACATACCCTAGAGCATGTGAGTGCCCAAGACCCAGCGTAATCAAATTTCTTCATCTTTTATGCTTTCTATTACCCTCTTTATTATTCTCAACCTACTTCATTCTCTTCCCTTACTTCCTAGAGCAAATTCCCAGTTTGCTTTACCTCTTTGACTTATCTTTGTGTAGCAAGCAGTATAAGCCAAGCACTGGGTGGTGGCAGAACTTGTGGCACAGAAAGTGAGTACAGAGTCTTCTCTAATCACTTGTTTCTTTCTGGCAGGAAAATAATGTGATTTCTTCTCTCTGTCCTTCTTATTGCATGATTAGTATGTATATACAGCCTTACATAAAAAGAAGTGGAGAGTCTCTTTCTGGTCAGTGAATAAGAGTACCTCCATTTACACAATACTATGAAATTCATTCAGAGTCTGGCAGGTGCTACATGTTGGGACCTACAGGACATGCATTTTTCGGTGCTAAGAGTGAGGGAGAATTTACTGGCCTCTTTCATGACCTAAGCAAAAATGCAGGCATAGACCACTGTAGTCAGTATCATTCACCCCGGGCCTTGTTGACGATCTCAGCCTGAAGTGACCAGAGCAAAAAAAAATCTGTTGAGCAGCCTTGACTAAAATAACATCTATGTAAGAGCAATATCGCATTTTATTGACTTACTCTTCTGCTGGAAGACTGTTTAGGCCTTCCTATCTCAATGAATTCTACCGCAATCTCCCATAAGTACAAAAAGGAAAGGCAGTGCCAGCTTTAGCTGTAAGTGGATGTGTCCATTGTTGAGTCCACTGGTGCATATATGAGTAGACTTGGAAAACTGCCTGTCTTTGATTCACCGACATCTTCTCTGTGAAGAATTGCTCTGTCTTAGCCAAGTTGGCTGTCTTTTTGCTTTTACTTCCCCAGGGGCATAATGTCAAATTAGTCATTTTTACAAGAGAGAGAAGCTTTTTAACAGCCACAACATATATTCTCCGTAACACTGACAAGATAAATTCACTTTAAACAAATATAAGCAGTTTCTGTATTGTTGTATCTCTCCTGTTTTTTTTCTTTTAAATTTTCCTTTTTTTTTAATTTTTATTTTTACAATGGAGCAGGTGCAATGCCTACATCTGTTATCAGTATGTAATATGGTTTAAGCAAACACTGGATTGCTCACGTTGTCTAGGTATTGCATGTAGTCTATTAGTCATCTCATCTAGTCCTTATCAGAATGCAAAAAAGACAACATTTGAGTTGAGTCATTAAGATTCATTAAAGAATATCTTTGTCATAACAGCAAATTAGGAAGAGATACAGAAGGAATGGGAAGGGTATGTCTAATATTTGTGGGGAGCACGACATATGCCATATACCAGAGATCTTGAAAACAATACTCTTTGTCAGAATATTATTAGCAGAGAAAAATACAATCTTAGTTGTGCTAATCGAACTTAGTCAGCAAATTCTGTATGTGGAGGTTGAAGTAATTAGCTGGGGGGAGGAGGAACTGGATTACAGGGTATCAGGGAAGCTGATATCCTGCACTGGTGTCAAAGTAGGGTCAGACCATAAGTCTTGCCTCACACCATGTGCAGCTTTGTTAGTGGCAGAAACCCCAGGGCACTATGGTCCTCTTGCCCTGTTAGCAAAGTCCCCAGCAAAACAGACATTCCTGCAGGTTGTGACATGGCCACTCATGTGGCCGCATGTCCTCATCCTGTGTGACTGTGGCTGTCTGGCCCTGCATCAAGCCCAGATGCTGCAAGCACTCTGCAGGTGCTTAATGACACGCAGTACTGAAACTGCCACCTCTGTATCAGTACTTGCCAGCAAACCATCTGAGTGGGATGGCCAATACCAGGCTAGCACAAAACAAGAGGGAAATAATTTTCTTAGCCCATAAGAATCTACTGGGGCTTAGGCATTGTTTTTTTTTTTTCCCCACAGGAGCAGCAAAATCAGTCTCAAAAAAAGTTTGTGAATTGTATTTTGGAAAAAGAAAACCTATGCAAAAGCAAAAACTAGCCATGATTGGTCAAATCCTTGCATTGTTTTTCCTCCTGGCTTTTTTGTTTTTTTAACATGTTTTTATTTGAAATTGACTTTTTTACAAACAGTGGGGTTTGGTGGAGTTCTGGACACATCAAGCAAAAGCTTTAACCTGTGGGAAAGCACTGTAGGCAGTTTCTCTCCACACAAATCTCCGTGTAGCTTTTTCCCCACCAGCATGAATTCCCCTCTGTGGACCAGATGTACTTTTCCCTTATACAGATAAATGTTTCCATAGCTGAGGAGTTGGTCCCACTGACAGCACTGAGATTTCTGGAGTCACTGCTCATTTGCAGGTGTGAAGTGGATTGCTCTCTGACCTTGAGCAGATAAGCAGCCCTAGGAATTTGTTGCTCTTGTGCCTTTTCCCAGCATTGGAAATCTTTTAATTAAGGAGGAAGTAAGTTGCCCACATAATTTTTTATTTTCTGTAGTGCAATCTCTTCAACTTGGTACAAACAGGCGTTCTTAATGTGGCTGATGCTTGCCCAGAAGTCTTAAAATGAGCATATATATTCTACTATGACGCATACAGTAATAGTTCTTTTGCTTTTTTTATTGATGCCATCCAAATGGTTGCTACCCACATCACAGCTTTAATGCTGTCCACATATGGAAACTGAACTTGGAAGCAATATGCTCTCAGGTCTCACTTGGGTGAGATCTGCTGATTTGCATCAGGTTTCTTTAAGCAGAACCTGTATTGCTTTTAATGCTCCTAAACCAAGGAGAAACAAACTGTTGTGTGGAGCTCTTATCTCAGGGGAGCACACACTTTGGCCATGCAGGAAGAAAACTGAACAGATTTTAAAAGGTAGGGATTTTGATTTCGCCTTCACAGAAACCTGTTGTTTCTGGGAACCCATGCCCAGTGTGTGTCAGGATTAAAGTCAGTAATCATCACTGAGCATCTGTTCCCTGTGCTTGGACCCTCTGTGCCTTCCCCATGTTTTTGCAGCTTGCAGCCCTGCCTCAGGCTGGCTGAGCTTTTGCTCCTTGCCACTGGCAGCTTCCAAATCAAATACCCAACACATTTGGGGTAGTGCTGAGAAGACACCTCCCAAAAGAGACTTCCTGGAGGGCTCTCACCTGCAAGAGCCAGTGTCTATGTAGTAGCAGTATCTCCTATTGTAAAAATAAAGAAAAAAAGGAAATTCACAAGGAAAACTTATTGAGGATTGTGTAGGAAATGTTCCGTAAATTGCATTTCATCTGCTTCCCACATCAGACATTTTGACATTAAAATCTTCCCTCACTTTCTTTAGGTCTCTGTGCCCTGGATCATTATACTCTTTGGTGGAGAGCTGTTGCTGATACAGAGGTGAATAGCTCTTAAATGAGCACACTTCACTCCTTTTGTGTTTTCAAGGATATTGAAAACACCTAAAGAAATTAGTTTTTCTAGGATATTTCCTTCTCCAAGGTCTGAATGTATACCCTTCTCTTCCCTTGAAAGGAACATGTCCCTAAAGAAAACATTTGTTTATCAAGTATTTGTTGGACAGGTTCATGCTTTCTCTGCAGGGATGTGTTTTAGCTTGGATTTAACTTGAGGAAATGAGAGTCACAGTGTCACTCAACCATTTTTATTTCTGGTTTCCTGTTTCCCCCAAACAACTTTTGAACCCCTTGGTCAACTTTAACCAAATCTGGGAAGGAACTTATGAGCTGAGAGAAATAAAGTTCTTACATGTTTTAGAAATAAGAGGCAGCAATGTAGATAAAAGACATCAGAGCTAGTGCCCCCATGGAGATAAAGACAGAAACATGGTCTCAACTGTATTTTTTTTTCAGAGAATCACACAAGAAATAAATGCTATGAACAAGAACCTCTGATCGGAACTCACATCTCACTAGGCTTGAGATAAGAGCTTGTATCGTATTAGAGATGAGATAAGCTACCCTAAGACGTAAATCACGGAAGCCAGGCTTCATTTGTTCTCCAGCTCACAGAATGACTTGTTGCTTTGGGGAAGTGTAATAGTCACTTCTACTGGGTGATTTCTCATCACTACATAGACTCAGTTTGAGCCAGCTCTCCTGTGAGGATATTTGGTGAGATGTGAGAGAAGATCTGTTTCAGCATTTCCTGAAGAGCAGAACTGGTAGGATCCAGCCTTAAATCTGCTGCCAAGCCTGCAAGTGGTGGGGCTGGGTGAATCCCAGGCTTCGACTCCCAGGCTTCACAAATTGATGCCAAATAGACTTGTTCCTGCCTAAATGAGACCAATAGTGACTGAAAGTCATGACTGTTTAAAGGTTATTCAAACTCTATTAATCAGTGAGTTGCCAGTCTAATTTGGAAACCTATTTGGCAAATGGACACTGCTATTGATACTTAGGTGTGCCAAATCTTACCAGGAGCAAGTGAGCAGGCACTGAAAGTGGGCACGTCTCCATCCCTAGAGAGTGAACCAGATATTTTATTTCAGGGAGATCATGAGTGGCAGAGCAACTTCTGTGCTCTTCTGCCTGCTGTGGTAGTCTTCTGGATTTCAGTGCTCTCTACCTAATTCTTACCAGATTGCCATGTTTCTGACATTTCACTATAGATGGTGCATCACATGTGTTCGTTACAGAGAGTACTTACCATATCTGGTAGTGGTGGGGTAAGAGATACCTTTCATTTTTCTGGTATTTGGGGTAGTAATCATCCAGGTAACATGATCTCAAGTGATTTGATTATGTGTGCTTAGCAGTGTGGAACATGGAACCTGCACATCTTTTCTCTTTGGGTTTCAGAAAATAAATCTTTCCTGGTTATCTTTTTTGACATCTTTTGTAAACAGTAAATTCAAGAACAAACTTTGTAAAGCTCTTAACCCTAATCTTCTTTATAAGCTGCAAAGGTCAAATTACCAATTATGCTCTCTGTTTGTTTTCATCCTCTGAATCTCAATTTTCATGCTTGCTTTTCCTCCCAGGGACTCTGAGGCTTTTAGTTAGGTCAGGATTTGTACAGCAAAGCAATCCATTCCTTTTCCAAAGAGATGCCATCTGGTTTAAAGAAGGCAGTGGAGTGCAAGAATAGCTTGTTCTTCATAATACATAAGTGGCAGGTTTCGAGCCAAGGTTTACAGAAGGAGAAGTGAATTAATTTGCACAGGATAGCAGCTTGCTCCCTAACTCCTTTATTTAAAACACATTTTTTGTGCCCTCCAGAAGAAACCCAGGGGATAACCAGCTGCTTTGCATTTTTCAGGTGGAAGCAGCAGCAAAGTCATTTCAATCTGTCTTGCACTGGGGGCCGTGAGACCAGGTGAGAAGGTACAAAAGCAGGCATGTAGGAAGGACTATGTGTCATGAATCATGTCTTTGGTAAGGGGTGGAAGCCTGTGGCTGATGTGATGTAAAGCCTTGGGGAAAAAGGTGTTGAAGTGGAAACCACAAGGATGACTTTAGCGGCAGCATTTTTAGTATGGCTCGTGTGGGGAAGGGTTGAAGATGGAAGAAACAGAGGAAAGACAGTGACTGTTCAAAAGAAAGAGAGATGTCCCTCCGAAGAATTATGTCTCCTATTGCCTCTATGTGGGATACTGGTTTAAAGCCTAGCAATAGTTAAATGAAGCCTGTTTTCCTGTGTCTGATCCTCATGGATTCTGGACTAATTCAAGCTTCACAAGGTTTCTTTTTTTCAGTGAAGACACTAACAAAGTCTCTCTCCTCTTCTTGGTCACTCATTTTCAGTAAGGGTATAAATGTAATGCACTGGAGACCATCGTCTTCTGCCAAATGTGACTGCAGTTGGCTAGGGGACAAAAACTTATTAAAAGTAAACAGGCAGTCACCTCAAACATTTTGTGATCACTTGTTTACTTGTAAAATCATTATAAAAATAGCGAAATATCTGAATTAGCTAAACAGCTTCTAAATATCAGCTCAACACACCTTAATGAATTATGTACTGCATGTTTCACTTAAAAGTATAGCATATTTAACTTTACTCTTTTGAGCTAAAATCATGCTAGAAATGGCTTTTGGTGAGTCAATAATTAAGAGAAGAGCTCTGATAGATGCTGTTAATATATTGTGATACTGGCTAAAGTTTTTATTCCCTTATTGGGGCAATATACTGCTTCAGCCATGGAAATGACTTCCCTGTGAAATGGTGGTATTCTGAAGTGGGTACTTGGAGAGATATTTTGAATAGTTGATAGCCTACTCCGAGGTGTTTGGATGAACTTACCTTTTAAAAACAAAATCAATAGTCATGCATGTCTAGGGAATAGTAAACAAAGTTGGAGTCATTCCTAATTATTGGGATACAGCTCTGTCATCAGCTCCTTCTCTAGATACTATTATTTATAGAGATAATTATTATGCAGTATTTAAATTTGGGATGCACACGGTTCTTTAATTGGGGGCTGACCATGTGTTTGGTGATCTGGATTCCTATCCTTACTCATCCATCTATCATTTATAAAGATTATATATCTGGAACGTGACCTGTGTACATAATTACAGTTAATTAAGTCACCAGCAGTATGCTGAAAAACTTGCATTTAAATCAGGGGTTGAATAATTAAAGCAATTAGTTAGAACTGACTATTTGTAACACGGCTGCTTGAAAATGTGGAATAATTGCTAATCTTCTAGGCAGAGATGGACAGAACATCAGCCTGGTATTTAATTTTGTAAATATGAATTACGTGAGGTGGTGCAAGTATGAACTCCATTATTTTTCTTGACTTTTCAGAGGACACATGAACTGTTAAATGATGTACAACCCAACGGATTATTTCAGAGCATGGTAAATTTAGGATGTCCACATGAATCCTCAAGCTATTAAAACACTTCCCTCTCTTGGCTTTCATAATTTTTATTTATAATCCTTCATTTTTGTGGTCGGGACAATGGCACTCAGAGAGTAACTGTGCTTTTTCCATGCCCTGCTCCTCTACGCACTGTTGCCGGTGCTTGCCTGTATGGCTGCATACAAGCTGCAGCACGACAGGTTGCACATGGGCTCCGTGCAACCCTTAGCAAGCTCCCTGTTGATTATTTATTTCAGGAAGGCATGAGGGAATCTAACACCCACACTTGGCAAACTCACCTCCCCGTCACCACGCGCTTGTTTGCAGGCTGTGGCTGGAACACGCACGCCACGTGTGGGGGAAATCAAGAGGGGATCAGCTAGTGTGAAGAAACAGCACTCAGCCTCCCCTTGCTCCTCGCCAGCTTCGGTCAGGGCTGAAGAAAGGGTTAGCTCAGCCCCAGCCCTGCCTGCTGGCACATTGCTTCCAGGTAGATGGCCTAGATAAAGCATCCTTCCAGCATGAAGTGAGCACCCTGCCTCTACCTGGGGAAAGGCAGGTGACTCAGAGAGGGCTGTACATTGGGAGGTGTTCACGCAAGCCAGCCCCACCGGGCGGAGGAGAGCCTGCCCCCAGCCTCGCAGGGCAGCGTCTGGGTGGCTTGCTCAATGATGTCGTCATGCAGTGATGGGTGATACTGTCTGCATCTTTCCCAATGCAGTTGCAGAAAGAAGTGTCATGATACTGACAAGTATCAATTGGGCACTCTTCAGAGAAAGGGCTGGGGACTTCCAAGGGCTGTGGCGTCACCAGCCCCTCCTCTCACAGTATGAGCCCGGCACAGAGGAGGTCTCCGTGGTGTGGGGCTTCAGGGGTGAGCTGAAGGTCCACACAAAGGATGGGTAGCTGTATTACACTTGCTGTCTACTGCCTTTTGTGCTTTTCCTCTCTCTGTAGCTGAGCCGATAGGTTGTAACTTGGACTTGTGAATTTTTGTCTCTATTGTCAGGCACAGAGGGTGGGATGTGCAATGGCTGCCCTGTTGGAAGGTGAGCTCGCTGTAAAACAGTCTTGATTTTACACAGTTTTTAGTTTTCTGTTTTAAAAACTACTTGTGGTTGTAGAAGTGGAGACCGCTGTAAAAAGTTCTGCTATTTCATTGAAAGCTCAGTTAAATAATTTATTGTGAGAACTTAGCTTTTATGCTTATAGCCCAAGAAAGTTGAGAAGATATTGCCAAAGTTTGCTCTCAGGAACACACATGCATTTTCCAGAACCTGAGTAATAGCTTTCTATGTTTTTCCTATGTCTTTTCTTTTTTCCTTCAAATCACATTTGAATGAAACACTCTACAAATTGCATGGAATTTTTGTGTGCTTAACTTTGGGCATATGCACAAAGCATTGGTGAGACCCTATCAGGACACTTAAAGCACCTCTGCCCCAGGGCTTGCCTAAAGTAGGCTTTTGTGCTTTTAAAGCAAACAGAACAATTCAGTGTCCTGTGGGGGATGGCTCTTAACCAATTTGGAGATATTTTTAGAAGTTGATAAAATGACTTCTCATAAAACAACACTTGGGCAGCTCAAAAGAGGAAATAAGCGGAAGAGACTTTGGGAAAACTTTACTGTATTTTTAATTATCAGTCCTTTTGATGTTGACAGCCCATACCATAAGCAACAGGAATAATTGTTTAACTTCCTTCCTATATAATGTGGTCATTTTATGGCTTACGGAAATGGCTTTTGCTGGCAACACCATTTTCAGCCATGGCTGTGATACTCACTGAGCCAGCCCGCAGCAGTGTTGCAGAAGTATCCTTCCCAGAGTGGGCAGGAGGATCCCTCCCTCCCTGGTGCCTGCCATGGGCAGCTCTCCTCCATCCCCTCCAGGCCATGCTCCCTGCAAAGTGGCTGACCAGGTTTCTTCTTACCCCAGCCATAGAAAGGCTTTGCCCAGTTCCCAGCAGAAGCAGAAGTGGGAAGACAAGGAGAGGAGAGAGACTCTAGCTTCTGCATTTATGCAGCCATGCACCTCCGAAACCTGTATCCTCGCGCTGTTACACAGTGTTTCTTGCAAAGCGCTACTCATTTGTGCCTCTCTGCTGCTCTCCTGTTATTTTTAAGGAGTTGGCACTTATTATTAATTATTACCGTAGCAAAGACTCACTTCATGAAGTTGAGCTCAACTTCATTATCATTAGAGGTAGGACCTCAGGACAAGAACAGCACTGCTGGGTAGCTATTTGGCAGGCTGTGTTTCTCTCTGGGCTGTAAGGCATATTGTTTTTTACACAAGTGCACCTTCACCTCAAAAGAGCCCACTGAAATTTCAGCTTGCTGGGGCTGAATGTTCCCATGTACAGTATCAGCACATAAATAGCCATCTGCTGAGCCAGAGAAGGAGGCAGTACCCTCTGCTCCTCTGATGGCTCTCATGCGGGTGGGAGGTTCTCTTTGAGATAGGACTTTGCAGGTGCACCTCAAAGCTTGCTAACTGATCTGAGAGAGGATTGCCTTTCTCACAGTGAAGGAAAAGGAGGAAGCAAGTCCAAGTTTGCACAAATAAATCAATTCAGTGCAAATAGGAAGAGCGTCTCAGTGCAGGGGTACTGAAATATACAGAAATACACAGCTCTAAAATTAAAACAAGATTTCATCAGCTTCTACATTGTATACTCACGACAGTTCAGTTGGCCCGTTCTCACTGAATTTGGCTAGTCCATACTAGCTGAAAGTCTGGCATTGTGAATGAAGCCTAAATGTATTGCTCTTTTTTTTCTTTCTTCATTTTAATAGTCCTGATGGCCTAGGGCAGGATGTGCTCAGCTCTTCAGATATAGTTATCTTAGGTCAGTGTTATCCCAGAGTTTTTTTTTTTTTACATCACTTACGTACACTCTCAAAGTAAGGGAGGGCTTAATACTCTTTCAGTTGAAACTATTGCCCCTTCATGAGTTAAATCTTCTGAGAAGACAAGTAAAACAAGATGCTATCCGCATATGCTCTCTGCTCAGTATGTCAGTTTGCAGGTCAGCGCAAGGAGAAGCTACGATACTCAATAGACTCCCATTATACCATGCGGGTGGTCCTTAGGATACAGAATTCTCTGCCACACTGTAGAAAAGGTCAGCTAAAGCAAGCAATTTGGTTTCCCTTGCCACTAATGCCAGAAAGGATGCCCTGAGGTTCTGACTTTATGCTGTGGAGGGTGATGTGTCTGCTCAGCCAAGGAGATTCACATTCATCCTCAAAGCTCCACTGAGCCTCAACAGAAAGGATAACACTTAAAACATGATATTCCTAAATATGCAGCTTGCCCAGAGAGGGAATTCAACCCCTGAAAGAAAGCTGGGGAATAGTGTCCTGAAAGAAGTCTCTGAGAAGTTGCCTAGGTATGGGTGGGTTGGAACTAGATGATCTTCAAGGCCCCTTCCAACCCAAACATATCTGTGATTCTATGATTCTATTCTTAAACTAGGAAGAGCCCACCATGCCAGCAGAGCAATGAGCCTGCTTCAACATCCTTTCATTATTAACAGTGCAGCTCTGGGGATGACAGGCCAACAAAGACTGGGAGTGATACATAATGGAGAAAATTACCTGTTTTGAGAGACTTTGACATCCCTTGCAGCTTTCCCTTTTCCCAGTGATGCAGTGAAGGACATCTGCTGTGGGAAAGCTGTAACCCCTGGAGGGTTCTTCTGCATGCTAATAAACTCCAGCCTGAGCATTCACATCTCTATATTTGTAAACATTCTTAGCATATCTCTTCTTTGGGATGCATACAAGCTGTACTGTACTAAAATGTTTTTATATTGCTGCTGGCTGAGGCAGTTCATCATAATTTTTTTGTGTTTCACTTGTTTTGATTGTCACCAAATAACTTTCAATGAGACAATTTTTTTTTTTATTATGATAGCTGTTGAATATTGTGTTGGGGGAAAATAAAAGCTAAAGTGGGAATTTTCTAATCAAAGTCACTGTTCTTTGTTGTTTGTAATCTGGAAAAAGACAAATGATAAAGGACAGGTAGATGGATGAGTCAGTGTAAATAGTGTCTAATGCTTTTGAAAGAAAGACTTGTATAAACACCTTGGTGTTATGATGTACTCATGATAAATGAATTTGTTAAACACTATTCAAGAGTCTGAGCAATCTTTGGAGATCTTCTTCTATTGTTACTGCATTAGTGGAACACATCTTTCATATCTACCCTGCAAACCAAGACAGAGATTTTAGTATGGGTTTCTTTTTATTTTTTTCCAAAATGGAAACTATTTTAAAACTGCAAGTGCTCATTCATGCTTAGCTCTCTGTGTAACTGGATTTAGAACAGCAATCCTGGCAATGCTTTTTCTTTCCCTCTAAAATTCATATTTTCCATTAAGCAGTGTAGCTTATAAATGTTGCTACTTGTATGAAGTCTTTTTGCCAGATTACCAGTGAATCACTCCAGGCTGTGACCTTATCTGATCCTGCATCTCGACAGGGCTGAGACTAATCAATAATTGGTGAGATTTCATCACAGGGACTGTGGGTGCCGCAGGAAGCAGTTTGGTGATTAAGAAGTTGACACTCTTTCTCTCAGCCATTAATGAAACTCTGTGCCATAGAAGCCCTAACAGGACTCTGAAGCCTTTTGGATGTGACATAAAATTGAGATCTTCACTGCTCATCATTCATAACTACCTCATGCCATATTTTTTTATGTGTGGGTGCAAGAGTAGGACTATTAATCCAGGCAGCCCTGGCCAAATTCCAGTTTTGATAATTGTTTTCTGCCTAGCTTCCCTCAGTTTCACTTTAGACTCTTATTCTTTGCTTCCTAAGCCAGGGTGTCAGACTGCTGGTATGAGTGCTTCCCAGGCCAGCGCTGGGAACCCTGCCTGGTGGAGGGGGTTGCAATTCTGGTGTCTCTAAACTTTATTGAGTATTTTGATATCTCCTGGAAAGGCTGTTTCTGTGAAGGGCTGATAGTGTCTTGTGGAAACATCTGGACAGAGTGAGCTTTTCAGCTTCCTGGGCCGGAAAGACCTTAGCTATTGAGGTGCACAGATGTAGTCTGATCTGCAGTTTGATGTTTAGATCATAGACTCATGGGTTTTTTTATCCTGTGACAGCCTCTGGGAATTCTTAGTGTTGTTCTTAAAGTGCTTTGTAAAACACAAGAGGTAATGTCTGAATGCCATTCTTGTTTGTTTGTCTGAGGTATATGTAAAGTTCCTGGTGTTTGTTCTTGGTGGCATTCTCTGATTGCCTCCATCTCCCTGCTCCTTGTGGAGAAAATATAGGAGATTTAGCAGCTGATCTGCTGCACCTCCACACTTCTGCTTCAGCACTGCCCTTCCACGCACAGAGAGAGTGTCCAGGACATTTCTGTGGGCTAAAAGGTAATTGGAGGTTGGGGGAGGATGAGGAGGACAAAGACTTGATATTCCTGGTGTTTCTGAGAATCACAGACTCAGTTCCCAATCAGGAATATGTGCTGCTGAAGTGAGCAGTAGGCTTTGGGAATATCACTGTTCCCCCTCTTCTCAAGTAAATTTGTCAGGTTATGAAAATCCTTCTGATTATTTCTGTGCATCACAGGAAAGTCCATTTCCAGTCCCTCACTTCTCCCTTCCCAGTCCAACTGCTGGTTTTGCCTGGGTTGCTTCTTTGCAGCAGGAAAATTCAAAGGTGTAGGAGGAGTGACTGCATTTCTTGAGCTAGAGCTAGAGATGCTCAGACAAAGCCAGACAAAATCAGCAAAATAAGCTTATCAGAATCAGACCGGCTCAAGATGATTTAAGAGGTTTTGAATTCTGTGGGGAGAATAAGAATCCTAAACACCTGGCTGAAGCCTGGCCTATGTATGCATGCCTTCTCCTGGCTGGAGCTCTGCTAGATGGAGCTCATCACTGCTTTCCCCATCCAAAATTACCCCTAGTCATATCTCCTGGTGGACCTGTTCCTCAGGCAGGGGTGGGAGCACTAAAGTCTGGTTTTGTCAAAATGAGCAGGTTGCCTTGCACAATACATAAAAAAGGTCTTTGAGAACTGGATTCATGTGGTCCCCAAGGAGAGTCTACCTTGCTCTCCAGGACCTTCAGCGTGCTTCATCTTGAACTCTGACGCTGCCCTGCCTTAATTGTCCTTAGGGTTATCTTGCAGATAAGCTCTGAAAGGCAGATTGCATTTTCTTCTGTCAGCTGACGTAACTCACTGGTGTGGGGAAGGGATGGTCCCTCCTGCCTTCTGCCTGCGTCAGGCAACATCTGTGGTGCAGGAGTGCTGCTGCAGCCAGCCCCTCACCAGCTGTGTTGGATGCATTTGCATACTGGGTACCCCTGTGCCTCAGCCTCTCAATACCTCCATTCAGGATTGTCCTGTTGGGCCTGTTTGGGCGCACATTGTTTTTGTGGAATATTGTCACCTGGAGAGTCCCAGTGGAAATTTTTGTTCCCATGTCCTATGTGCTACATAAAGAGATGAGGAGAGAGAGACCCTGCCCAGAGCTGTAATATTGAAGCCAGAGAAAGGCCATAGCTCCTCAGCTTTACTATATATATAACCACATATAATAATATATAACCACACAGACTGAGGGCATTGCTGAACCCCAGCAGAGCAAGTCCACATCTGCCTTTACATGGCGAGGGAAACACTCTGAATTTGTGAAATTAAGATGGCACTGTGTTGTGTCTAGCTGGGAAATTGAGGTAAAGAGGCTAAGCAACTTGCCTGTCTGCCTTATGGAACTGAGAAATGAGCCTGCTCCTCCATTTAGTACCCCTACAGCAAGCTGTCCATCATACCTACCCAGGGTCTGAAGGTTATCAGATGCCTGAACTCATCCTTAGTGCTCAAGACCAGTTACTTCCTGGTACAAAATCTCCTGTAGTCACAGCTTTATTTTTAGATCAGCTCAACCTCAGCCATAATTACATTTGTACTAATCAAGTATGTGGTAATGCTCACAGGTCTCTGAGTAGTCCTTTAGAGTAAGAATTAATTTGTGGGGTTGGAAAAGGCAGAATGGCAGGTGTATCACAGTTGCGTGTCATTGAGGTTTCACCTGCCCGGTAAGGTTACTAAACAGTGACGCCCCAAGTGAAGACAGCAGCAACAGTGGGTGCTACATATAAGAGTGGTGGTTCAGGATCCTTCTGTACCCTCTCATTTCAGAAGGGATCCTCGGATCCTGACCATATCTTAGCCCTAACTTGTCAGGGAACACCTTTTTAATGCTGCTTTATTAGAGAGTCAGAAGCATTTGTGGGACTGGTGTGGGAGCATAAAATTGGTTTTGGATGAGGAACTGAGTCAAAGTTTTTTTGCATCTCATGTAGTGGCTGTTTGCGTGTAAACTTGAAACCAAACCCAGCAAAAGGAGTGAAACCGTCCAACGCCTAAAATGTCAGCGAGGAGCACTGCAAATACCAGATTAGGAGAGCCCAGAACCAGCTAGCTGCTGTTTGTGCTGAAGTGAATACTAACCAGATATCCAAAAGCTGGCCATAAAGCCTTCCTAAGCTCACTTGCTTAAGCTCCTATGGTCACCACTATTCATTTTAGGGTCACAAGCAAGTATGAAGGGTGCTTCTGTTTAGCTGTAAGAAGGAAGGCAGGGAAAACAACATAAAGTCAATAGTTATAGTGTTCTAATGTGGTCCACAGCAAAGGCCCAACTTCTGCTCCTTCTGGAGTCAGTTTGCAAAGTTTATGCTGGTTTTCAGCAGGACCATGATGAAACCAAAGTATAATCACAAGTCACAAAGGCTATATTAAAGACTGATGCATGCTCCCTAAGGAAACAGCTGTGGTGGTTTAAGAGATTCTTGCCTCTTCTAGCTGTTTTGTTCCTAGTCCTTTGACGGAGATTACTGCTCCCAAAATGGTGCCAGCAGAAGCGAATGTGAGATCATGCTCTGCTTTCAGTCTTCATATAATTCCACTTTCCTGGGAAACAAGCCTGTTTGCAGTTGCAGGCTGTGAACTGGAGCAGGCAAGTTACTGGGGCACACACACACATGGCTTCTGGCACCTCCACCATGGGGTGGCCATCTCGATCAGAAAGGCAGGCCAGCCAGATGGGGCTGATAAGAAACAGCAAGCTTTCTCAAAGCCCATTGTCAGAGCCTGTCATTATCCATTGTTCACTTTATTGAATGCAGTTGTGCTTATTACATCTCTCCATACTTGTTTTGACTTAAAAAAGACCCCATATACCATAGATAGAGATTCTTGGTCAGGAAGTGTTTCTTTTTGTATATTAAAACACATGAATGCATGAGGCTTTGTTGTTGTTGTATCAGAAATATCCTGATACACTTGCTGTGATAATGGGTGAAGGAAGTTTTGTTCTGAATATAGCAAATCTCATATTGGAAACATAACACTTTGAAGAGTGGAAGTAACCATCACATATCAAATCTCAAATATCATGTGAAAGGGTGAGTTTTAAAAGCCACCTTTAAAAAATTATCATTTAACCAAATCTTATGCAGTTTTCGACTCAGAGAGATGAGTTTTTACACATGCGCAGTTCCAGTGACCTTGATGGAGCTGTTTCCCAGTATAAGTAAAATCAGAAGTGGAACTTGCAACTACAGCAAATATATCTTTGCACTGTACTTCAGAGAAATCAGTAATGTAACAGCCTCTGCCTAGTGTATCTCTGTCTCCTTTGATGTCTTTCCCTTGAAACTAATGTAGGTTATAGTTTCTTCAGCTAAAAAACTCTCAGCTCTTGGCTTCCTGCCCCATGGCACTTACCTGCAGCTCTTTCAACCTTATGTGACATTAGTTTCACTGTTGAGTGTGTAATTGATCTTACCCAGCCTCAAACGTGTTTATTATGTCATTCATTGTGGTTCTTTTTTTAACTGGTATTGCCCATCTCAGGAAGTCTATGCAATACCTATCTCCATGTACTTTCCTTAGTTGTGTGGACCATGACCAAGTGTTTTGTTCTTTTTTGAACATTCCAGGGCAAAGTGCCAAAAATAGGTATAGAAAAAAATATTAAACAGGAATTGTAGTCTGTGTGGTCTTTGTGAATGCAGTAGACTGCATGGGGTTTTATGTACTTCTTTTCTTCTAGTGGTGCTTTTACCATCTGATTAATTTACAAGTCAAAAACTTCAATCATCCTGTAGTTCAGCCTCTCCATGAAGTCTTATTTTGTCATGCTACTGCAGCTCATGGAAATTTACTTCAGAAGAGAGACTCTTTAGTAGATACTGGGAGATCTATCTTGGTACTCATTTATTAGCTCTACTGTGGGTCCCATCCCAGTGGCAGGGTCTTCTGCATAAAAGAGAAAAACTTAATTCACATGAGGTGGGTGGAATGTGTAGCGAACTACCTATAGAAAAAACACAATCTACGCTGTACATGATTTAGGGTGGGTGTGTTTGTAGGAAGATGGAGACTTCCTCCACTTGTGTCCAGGAGTTTGAGACATGGTTCCATTTTTCTAATAATCAAGAGTGTTCATTAAATAGCATAAACATCACAACCGAAGTAGTATCTCATCAGCTACTGTGGAAAGGATGAAGACATTTTGATGAAACATAGATATAATCAGTTTTCAGTCATGGTATGCAGTGAACTGTTTTCAATGTAAAATCAAGCTTTTCTATGCAAGGCATTTAACATTTCCATTTTAACACTTCCTCAAAGTCAGAGCAAAAACCAGAAATCTCAGTGTGCTTCTTAAAAGTGTGGTTCTTTAAACGAAGACATGAAATAGTCAAGAACTTCTGCTATGAAGCAACAAAATCCCTCCGGGACAAAAATGCAACATTTTTGTACTGCTACTGATAACATGGCTTAAGGGCCTTTCCAGTTTGCTGTCAAAGAAAGTGTACATCTTCCTTGCTGTTTTAAATTCAGTGTAATTAACAACAGTTTCATTTGCTTTTATGTTTTCCCTCCCAAGTTACCTCAGTGTGGATAAAAGCAGCCCCTCCATGAAATGAAACGTGGGCAGTTGTTCCTGCGCTCAAACATGTATTGTGCTAAGGTTACTGAGGGGTTTATGCTGGGGGGGGGTCTCTGCAAGAATTTGACTAGTTTTATGATTTTTGACAGGTGTATTATCTCAGCACACAGGGTAGCTGGGAGTAGCCATTAATGACTAGTCATACCCAGAAAGAACAAAGTTGCCAAAATTGTTCTGTTAGCAATTGAAACTGTGTGCAAGGAAGCCACGATTGGTTTAAAAGGTACTAAATGCAAGTAAAGACCTTTACATCTAAGCCTCAGCTGAAAGACATCACTCAAACTATATGTTTTGCTGTAAGGACAATCCCCGAGTATTTCTTTCCAAGATTCTTATTTTTGTTTCACTTATTAATGGCTTCACTGAAATGCCCTTTATAATCAAGTGTGGGGGGAATAATAGTACCAAGAAAAAGCCAACATAAGCAATCTCTCATCCTGTCCCTTAAAAATCAAAAATTAAAAATAAAGTCCACCAATAACAGTTTTTTCTTTGGTAAGGGGCTAATGGGATCCAGAACTTGGCATACTGAAACATCAGCTGGAACAAAGATATTATCATAAAAATACACCTAAATCTTGACTTCATTAAAACCTATTTAATAGGATCAACATTTTTTGCCTGGCCAAAATTTCTTAAGTTAGGTAATAAACTCTGTGTGTCTTATCCTCCAGGGTTATTTCCACACTCCATTAACAGGCTATAGCAGGTTTTTAAATATGCAGCATGGTTTGGTGTGTACCTGGGAACAAGGAACAGAAAGTTCTTTTAAAGATTGTATGTACATATGTCTGTGGGCTGCATGAGCTTGCCTAAACAATTCACACCATTATCAAGGAGATCTTGGCAAAAACAAGAGAAAAAGAGATTCAGTAGGTTACATAACAAGTACATATCTCTTTCCTTTTTAAGCAATGACTGCTTCCACTTAACAAATGATATTTGAAGCACTTCATAAAAACTGCTAACAAAATCAACTCCAATGGCCTCTTCAGGAATGGAGTTGATTGCATGTGGGATGGTAAGACATTGGCTTCAGTTGCCTAATCTTCTGGATGATTCCAGATATAAACATTCCTGCAGATTTAAAAATTTGTGTTTATAAATATTAGATGGTAAGAGGCTGATACAGAAAGCATTAAGTTGGGAAGAAAAGTAGAAGGGCAAATAGCATTCTTTTCTCCCAGACTGAGACAAACTTGAGCATACTGTAATTTTAGGGAGGAATCCACTTGGAAATCCTCCCAAACAGCTACTGAACATGCACAGATCCTGCATTTCTGGATGTTTGTGAATATTTCATTGGAGATGGTCAGATGATCGGATGTATTCACAGGGTATGGAAGTGGGGGATTCAGAGTTCCAGCCTGGCCATCTTCCCCAGACAGCTGTACTTTAGGAAGCTTTTGCCACTTATTTCTTCACCCTCAAATGCAGCAAAACCACAATTCTTGGTAAAAGTTATAGAAATTGAAAGAAATTTCCTAAATGCTTACAGAAATTTTTTTACTTTGGGGACCATTGGGTGTTGACTATGACTCGAGTTTCAGGGTGACTGAAGGTTTTGATCTATGCATTTAGTCTGTTGTAAAAGAAAAGCCCCACTTCTAGAGCCCAAAAGTCTAGTCAGATGAGTGTTCCTGGACAGTGGATACAACCCAGAGCAGGGCACAAGAAGAAGGCAAGCACACACTCACGTTTCCTCCGGTGCATCCTCCCTGCTTCTGGCAGTCACTGCACAGGGACTTCCTGGCCCAAAAGCCGTATTTGTGTTTTCTGCATTTAATAGCTCACAGTGGACTGTTCTTCCATGAATTGGACTAATCTCTCCAGTTATATTTTTGGCTCCCATAACATCCGATGGTAATGAATCCCACAGTGTAGCTATGTGCTTCCCAAAAAAGTGTGTGTGCATGCATGTGTGTGCATACGTTTTAAACCTACTTCCTCTTCTCTCTATATCTTTCTGTGTGAGAAATCATGAAGGGGTATCCGTGTTTGCATCTTCTGAATCACTCAGTCTGTCACACTTTCTCACTTGAACTAGACATGTTGTTTCTTGTGCAAGCCAAGGACTTCTCATCTACTGATAGCTATTCTTACCCAATTTGCTTAGAAGCAGAACTTCTCTAGTTCTCCTTAATATTGTTACAAAATCAAATGTGGGTGCATTTACATTGACGTACCCTGATTTGTATTACTTTATGTTATATGGCTGCTTACTGCACGGTGCTGCCATACTTTGATTTCATAAGTGCCATTATTTTCCCCCGATAATGTAGATTGTCTCTGCTCCTTTAAGCACTGTCTGAGTATAAGAGCTTTGAAAAATTCAGGGCAGGCTTGATGGGAATCTATATTTTAAGTGCTGAGTTTGCTCCTCTGCTAGCCAAGACAAAAAAAGCTCTGGAAAGAGAGTGCTTTGTCCAGAGGGGAAGAAGTGTCTTCTATCCCTTTCCCACAGTTAAGAAACAGCTTTTGTTGAGTTACAAGGAGAGTCACTTACATAATCTATGGTCAGAAAGCTTGGCTGGCATGCTTTTGGATGACTGGATGTAGAATAAAGGCAAAAAAAAAAATATTGACATTTCCCAGCTGACCCCAAATTGAAAACCTCCGATTATGTTGGCACTTACTGCATGGCTACTGTGTAATTTGGTTTTGTTCTGGCTCCTGAAATTGACATTATCTTTATGTAACTGTCATTCAGTTGTGTATGGGTTGCCACATAGAAAATACATCAATGTCACAGTTTTCATTTGCTTGGAAATACGTCCCTCAGTGCCTTTCCCCAGCTCTCCATAGACACTTATTCTGCTTTGACCCACTACACTGCTCTCTGCTCTGCCCCTGTATTTTAGGGGAAAAGTTGGTGCATTCACCTTCCTTTGTGGTGAATGGCTTTCCATCCTTTGCCTGTTGGGCCTGGGTGGGAGCCAGTGCTGTGTACAGCTCAGTAGGACAGGACTGAATAGGCAGCAGGCAGATCCCAGATCAGACTGGTCTCCCTGAGGTTCTTGGTGCTTTGTTGTCCTGGCAGTAGGGCTGGGAACCCTGCTGAGATACCAGCCAAATACAGTTCCTTCTGCTGCTTTGATACAAACAAGCTTTCTTGCTGTGAAAACCAGAAGGAAGTGATGCTCTAGGGATGGTGAACTCTGTCTAGTCCAGACCTGGTTGAAGGTTGGCACCTTCAAAAACAGGGGGGAAGTCTGACTTGTTCTGCATGTGCGCAGTGGCTCTTTGGCGATTTCCAGGTGGGCAAAGCACCATGTTGTCTTTGTTAGGTATGAACTAGTGGGTTTAATTTATCTTTTTTCTTCTATTTTTATGTTTACTTCATGCCTACAAGTCTTGAGGAACTTTCCAGAATACATGTTGCAAACCACAGGCTTGATCTGGGTGGTCAGCTACCTGTGTGCAAGCATCTTCATGACCTTCTGAACATGTTTGGAAGTGATCCATGGATCAGTCAGAGTGTCTGTATGGGGCAGGCAAGATAAGCTACATTCTGCAGAAATCTCTGTAAAGTTTACTTAACTTTTGTCCTGGAGTCTCTTCAGAAGGGATGGGATCCATGAATCACCTGTTTATTCATGACCTGTCCTTAACAGCACCCTAAAAACCCACCAGATTCCAGCACTGTGCATATTTTGTACAGACAGACTTAAAGCTTTTGGTTTGTGTAAGCGAAGACATGTCACAACCCCAAGAAGAAGCATATTGTGATAGAAGTCTGGGAGAGCAATTCCTCTGATTGTTTCAGAGTCTTATGTGGGACTCATCCCAGGCTATAAATTGTAGTGGTTACATGGTACTTGGGAATATTTGCTTTAAAAAGCCTTTGGGTGCGAGTTCTACACTGTGTTGTTAAGTATTTCAGCACACCAATGGCATAATTATGTACTGAGTATATTAACCTAACAAAAAGGTGTAAACCTCATTTCCTTTGTGGTCAGAATTTGGAAGCTAGAAAGCTATTTTCTTTAGTTCTATGTAAACATGAAAGAAAGGAGTATATGTATCGGACAAATAAAATAAAAGATTTAGCATGTACAAATTTGTGTTAGTATAAATGCAAGGAATAGTACAAATGCAATAAAAATATATAAAAGTACATATGTGTTTATATGCATATACTTATATATTCTAGTCTAAATGCATAAGATGCATTTAGATATAAAAAATAAATTGTCCATCATATTCGAAAAATTGTCCATCATAATTTGAAAAGTCATGGCAGTCAGTTGAAGTACCTGATGACTGGAAAAAGAGAAATATGACCCCCATTTTCAAGAAGGGGAAAATGGATTAGCTGGGGAACTACAGACCAGTCAGCCTCACCTCTGTGCCTGTCAAAATCTTGGAGTGGATTCTCCTGGAAGGCATGCTGAAGCACATGAAAAACAGTGAGGCAGCTGGTGACAGCCAGCACGGCTTCAATAAGGGAAAATCCTGCCTGACCAATCTGGTGGACTTCTACAATGGGGCTACAGAACTGATGGACAGGGGTAGAGCAGCTGATGTCATCTACCTGGACTTGTGCAAAGGATTCGACACTGTCCCGCATGACA
>JASSUY010007073.1:0-19307 GCA_032466535.1 Forpus xanthops | reverse complement strand
CCCCCCCCCCCCCCCTCCAGTTTAACAGTTAGTTTGGGTGGTTTTTTTTTCTTGCTCTTTCCTGGAAAAGAAGCGAAACATTGTGTGAACTGCAGAGGAACCTACTGCTTACCATTATGACACTTTATGTATAACATAAGATGTTATACATTATATCTGTCTTCTTTGTAACTAGTTTATGGTGATAGCAAACTGACATGTGAAAGGCAAACATGTAATGGTGATGAAAACCATTTAATGATTAGTAAGGCAACAAATATTTCTTGAAAATAAAGCCCATGTCTAAAGGCTCTAATGCTGGCTTTTGGAAACACTGTCATGTTGTGGTATTTGCAATACCGTATGTCCTGTACAGTAGATAGTGTTTAAAATTTCTTGGGAACTGGAGCTTGCAATTGTGAGCTTGGAATGTCCTGCAGATAATTAAGTTGTGGTCAGGCTTTAGAAAAATAAAAAGTTCTCGAACTATGATTTTATAAACATGCTACAATAACATTTCTTTATATTTAACAGTTTCTTATAGAAAGCCGATACTCTCAAGAGGCATTGACTAAAGGTACAACATCAAGAGAGAAAAAATACTAAATTAAAACTTCACTTAGGATGTTGACAGTTGGCTTGTAATATTAAACAGATGTGTGTGTTCATGGGATATTCTTCTTTCAGAACCTTGTTGCATACCCATTTTCTAGTGACAGCTACAAATTTTTGATTAATTTAAAAATCTCCTTTCTTCAATTGTCTTTGTTATATATTATTTACTTGGGTAGATTCAGGTGGACAGTGCAATGCATACTGCAGTTTGTGATAGAAAAGTCTTCCTTTATGTAGGCTTAAATTTAGCCATAGCTCTTTCAACTATATAGAAAAATTACTACATCTATGCAAAGATTCTTGGGCGTGATATTACCTCTGCATGTGTGAGGAGGGCATTTACTGATTGTGGTTGTGGATATGTTAGGGCATAATTTGGCCTCTTCAGCTTCTAGTAAATACTGACAGGAGTCAGTACTAAAATAAACTTCAGTTTTAAACAGATACAAGTTGAATGGAACAGAGGTAGGATTATCAATTAAAGGAAGAGCACATAGTGCTACTAAAATGACAAAATGCTGTGTCCTGTTCTGATGTCCACCTTTTCCAGAAATGTGGTGGTGGTGAAGAGGTTGTGTTTTGCTTGTATAGAAGAGAGCTGTGAAAATGAGCTGACATCTGAAAAATCTACTTAGTGGTGCGAAACTTTTTCGTCCTATTTTGTTAGGAGACATGGTCACAATAAAAAAAGTCTTCATTTTTTTTCATGGATCTAATGAAAAAGCAAAAATAAGATACAGTGCTGAGAAAAGTTAGTATTTGTACTGGTGTTCAGTTGATCCTTGATTTGGTAGAATCTGCGTCACTTGAAATCTCTTAAATCAAGTGCATATATTCCAAAATAAATACAGTACTCAACAAGCATTGCAGGAGTTAATGCGTGTAGGAATGGCTCAAGAATTCTTTTTTACATATGGGACACTGCTTTGTACCAAAGCAAAGAATTGGATACTGGTTTTTCAAATCCCAGACAACTGCTCGGGTGACCTATGGCTCTGATCAGCCTGACCTTACGCTCTGTGAATGTATGAATGTTCTGTCTTCACTTTTAATAATGAATGAACTTACAGGAAACAACGTGTTAAAGCATTTCTAAAATGAAATAGCCGTATTAGACTTCATGGGGTGCTTATTCTTATTTTCTATCACAGGAGTGAGTTACTGCAAAGTAAGCAACCACTTTTTAATGTTTGGGAGTTTGATTCCTTCCTTACAAATTTCAGAGGGTGAATGGATGTGCAAAGGCAGGTAAATGACTTTTGTAAAGACTGAAGGAATCATTAACCAATGTGATGTATTAATTGATTAAATAACACTACATTGCTGTGGTCTGGACACTGACTCAGTTTTCATGTATGTAAGTGGGTATCTCCTTTTTTTGCTTTTTAGAGTTGTGTAAAGACACAGTCATGTGCCATAAGGCGAAACTAGTTTACTGTAAGAGTACAGTTTATTTCTCTTAATGATGTTATTTCCATTTCCTGAAAATTTTAGCTCACTTTGGAACCCATTAACAGGTGGGAAATACTTGAAAGAGCTCAGATGCTGTTTCTTACAGTTTTGAATACTATGTAAAGAAGCCTACAGCAAATACAGGAAAGTACTTCTTAGCGATAATTACAATGTGGAGGAGAATTAAAAAAGAAAAAATATCAAAGAGTGGATTAGTCAGTCTAAAATGTGGCCTGGTGTAACTTCTTGTATTGATTTCCTTCTCTGTTATGGCATACAGAACTCATGGTGCTGTGGTCTGACTATTACATTACCATTGCTTCACAATTTATTGTCTGAAAAGTTACAGTAGTTTCAGGAGTGGTTTGTGGGTTCACACAATACGCTTGAAATACTTAATATAATTTTATTTTGCAGGGAAAATAAGGCGTGAACATCTTTTGTAGGAAACTTTTGTTTGCAGTGAATGAAAAGAAGCCTTTTCTATATAGCTCTTAAATAAAAATTGGGTCTTCATTTAATTAAGCATATGCACCCTATGTGAATTCTAAGCTCAATATTATTCCACTTTTGAATGAATGTATTTAAAAGCATCCATTAGGGATGCAGAAAGGACAATAATGCAAATATTACATAGATTTTATCTTGTGAGTAAATTTGCGTTGCTTGTTTTTGACTTTAACAAGAATCAGAAGTTTATTGCAAAGACCTTTTTTTTTGTTTGGTTGTTTTTTATATGTGGTTGTTCCTGATTCTTTTACATTTACAAAAAACCTGCTGTTACAAAAGTTTGTTTGCAGGCATTTTCTGCATTGAACCATTTTGAACAAACCAATTTGTATCAACCAGTTCTTCAAGTATAGTAGAAGTTGCTTCTTTCACTGAGATTTGTAAATTGTTGTGGGAATTCTGCACAGCCTGATGATGATAAGGTGTGATTTTCTGTCAGAGCAGGCGTACCAATAGCTCTTATTCTCGTGTATCTTCTAGTTGGGGCTTTGTGGTTGTTGGTTCTGACTTCCGGTTTTGCTACTTATGGGGAGGACTTTGGAGTAGTACAAGTAAATTGTTAATCATTGAAATTTCATGAGATGGCTTGCTATGCTTTTAAGCCTTTTTCTTTAGCACGCTTGGGAGATTATGTTAACAGATTTCATAGAATCATAGAACAGCTTGGGTTATAAGGGACTTTAAAGATCATTTAGTTCCAAGTCCCCTGCTATGGGCAGGGAATTTTCTGTTATCCTTATTACTGTTGCTTAAATATGGAATCTCTGGCAGAACAACTCTATATGTATGTTGTAACAAAAAAAAACCAAACCAAAACAAAAACAACTTTATTGGAGTTTTATAAGCAAGAAGATTTGTTGTAATGCAAATAAACTGAAACTCATGAATAGTTGAGTTATTTGGAATGAAGTTTCCTACCTATTTTAAATCTATGATCTGAACTATTATATTGTGTTCTGATTGCATAATGTTTTTTCTGCTTTAAATTGCTATTACAGTAGCTCTGAGAGTCCCTAACTGAGCGCAGAGCTAGGTATCCTTTGTTTAACATTGAGCTTTTAACTAAGCAAGATATTTAAAGATGCAAGATAAAATCCTACTTTGCAACAGGCTGAAGCGTTCTGGTTAATTTAACTGAAGAAAAGAGTTTGCAGAAAGTTCTTAGTAGCGTGAAAGTTTAATGCTCATTGTTTGTTCCACATTTTATCTTCTGAATGAGAGTGAGGATGAAGGCTCACATAAGAGAGTCTGAAAGAGAAATCTTCTCAAATGCTTTTTTATGACTTTTTATTAAGGTACATTCCTCTTACTTTTTTGGCTGTAAGAAATGAACTGAATTTGTTTAGACTATTCATCCTTTGTTGAGTTGTGTGCTAAGACAGTGTTCTCAGGAACTTCTGACAAATGGAAGGAATTACAAGTAAGGACATTTCTCATACTCTGTCCCCTAAACCAAAATAATTCTACAGATATTTATGCGTAGCAGTTGCTGGATAAAGCCTTGGAATTTTTCACAAAAGTGTAGTTTTGAAAATATATCTGAGTTGTAGCAATTAACCTACATGCACAGTTATAATTCTAGAAAATGGACAGCGTATTACATTCAAAGACTGGATCTGATAGACCCAAATTGCTTAAAACATCAGTTATTGAAGATGTCCCCCTGGGACTTTGAGAAACCATTTAACAGATGAAAGTACATTTTGAAAAGTTTGACCTTACAGGCAATCATAAAATGAATCAAAACAGTTCTTTCCTCCCCTGAAATGTACAGGGCCCATCTGTATCTAATCCAGTAATTATAGACTGAGTTCAATTACCTTTTCAAGCTTGGAGCAGACTGAAGACTGGGCAGTGAACAAACATAGGGTTTTGTCTAGACCTCAATTGACCACAGTCTAAAACTTGAATTTATATCTCATTTTATTTTTAACTTTGATAGTTTTAAAAGGATTTATTTTGCTATCTCGTTGCTAGATCATGAAGGATTTTACTTCTTGATGCAGCATTTATGGCTACATTTGTATTCTAGTGAAGTTAATAAAATGACACTGAGTCCTAAGAGTTTATTGTAAATCATTTAAAATGCAACAGAAGTGGGTTAACCAGTTCGAGTCTTTAATATTTCTACAATGAAATTATGAAAGCATCAGCACATAATTATGTAATTTATTCTCTGTGCTCATATCTGTATATTTACATAGATATGAATATACAGATATTTATATCTTTATATTTATAAATATATGTCTAATATATTAAATTTTAATATATATTTAATGTTCAGATAAAGAAAAAAACCCTTTGTTTTTTTCTCTTTCGGAAAAGTGAACCCCAAACCTACATGACTGCAGTATTGCCAGTAGTTGACCCAAATTAGAAATTATGCAGAAAACATATTTTTCTATTTTATTATTTTTTTTCAGAGCAAACAGACTCTCCAGTCAGCCATAAAGACAGTGAGAAAGAATACATATATAGCTACAAATTGCAGCAACAAGTATAGGTTACCCTTTGACCACAAAGTTGAAACCCAGGCATTTTTTGATATTATCCCACAAATGAAACAAACCACATAATGTACATCTTGCTGAGAAGTATCTTGATCTGCATTCACTGTAACCTAACAACATCACCCATGATGTTCTTGTTCCTTACACAACGGTTTATGTGCAACCTTCACCTGTAAAGCATTCTTTGCAATAAAGATGTAGTTTGCAGAAACCAACTGCAGCATGTAAGACTTCTGTTGTTACAGTAGCACATTTCCTACCTCTTCAGTAGTCGTGGAGGAGCAACGATTAACAACAGGATAAACACCATGTCTTTAACTTTTAATTGTGCGGTGTCCCTTTGGTGGAAGGATGTCTCTTGGTAAGTGAAGGTTATGGTAATTGCTGTGTTTAGCTGAGCTCACTGATTCTTAATAGTAATCAGTATTTTGTAGCAGTTGCTGTAATTAGTTAAGAATGTGGTTCATGATGACTTCCAAGTCAACACGCATTTGGCGAATAAAGCAGGCTGTTTTGATGAGTAGTAAATTTGATGTGACAGGCAGGAATCTTTTGATGTTTAATTGGTTTTCCTTGTGACACTAGAGAAAAAACTGGTCTAATGAAATGTTGCATTAACTGTAAAGCTGAGAGGCCCGTTGATTATTCTGAATGTATTTTGTCTCTATAGTTTACAAGCAGAAGTTCTCCAGTATTTGTTTTCTTTATTGTAACATATAGTAGCTTTCTGGATGAGTGATAGTGTTCTGAAAAGGTAATATGGAAATGTATCAAATTATTTTCATAATCATAATTTTAAAGAAGATCTTGTAATAGTATATGATGAGAAAGCGTAGTAGGTTTTGGTATATAACATCAGTTTGGTTCTTTTTCTTTCAAAGAAGGACTGTCAGGCACTCAGAAGTCAGGAAATCCAGTCTTCAATTTCAGTCCTTCATCAGATCCTATTTATAAAATCACTGAGAACTTCTTATTTCTTCCCAATTTTAACTCCACATCAGGAGCTAAGAAGAACTTTCATACATTGCTAGTGGCCAATGTCATAACCTGTTGTACAATCATATTTATTTTATTAGATTTATTGTAGAAAATAGGATCATACACTGTCTAAAACCACTGAGTACTTCCAGTAAGACCCCAACATTTTTTTTTGCCCTCTTTGCTGTAGTGTTCACAAGAAATAAACAGTTCACCTGGAAATTCTAGTATCGTTGATGCTCCAGTTTAGCGTACCTCCAGGCTTTGTAATTAAAAATAAGGAAGGATTGTTGATGCACATTTCTGAAATCTGAATTTATGTAATGAAACTGTGTTATAGCTTCATAGGAAAAGGCTACTACATCCAGGATGCTGGATCGGTTACTTGCACTGTTTTATTTTATAGAGCTTCAGTGTTGCACAGAGCCTCACAAATGAAAGCGTTTTAGACCAACAGCTAAAATGAGTATGCACTGAGAGTAAACTACTAAGGAAGTGCCTTTGATCTGTGGGTTAGCTGAAATGAGAAGTCTAGATTTTGTATTGTTTACTTTGATCTGCATAATTTTCATCCTAAAGTGTAGAGGCACTCTCCTCTCAGATGCAAAGGCTGCTGACGGTAATTGTTAGGAGAGTAATGCCTGCTACAATAGGCAAGATTTGTGTTACAGTAAAAATGAAAAAATGGCTGTTTCATGGCCTCTCTCAAGGTTTTTCATGACCTTATCAATCTCTTTGTCCCAAGTGGGAGTTGGTTGATATGGTTCCACCTCTTTGCTCATTAGCAAATGGACTTTGGTTTGTGACTGTCTCAAGAAACTTCCCAATTTCAGTTAGTTAAATTCAACGAACACTGCACAGCAGATTTTCTGCTGTGTGCATTGCGTGCGCTTTAGATTTGTAACATAAGAGGAAAACAGTATTATTTATTTATTTATTTATAATGGTGTTTTCAGTTGAACAAAAAGGAATTTTTTTTTCAAGTGAAAGTATTTGTCATTTGTACTTCAGTGTGTGTTTTTACGTGGTCTGTTTTCAAACCAGATTACTTAAATCAGCTCTTAGAACTATACATACGTCCTCTGCCTTGGATCACACGCTTTGAACCACGCAGACAGCACAGATCTTTTAGCTGTCTCCATTCAAGTAAATGCATTTAATTTTCCTTGTTGGGTAATTTTTAAAGTTGAAGGGAATATTAACTGTATTATCATCCCTGAACTTGGCTTTTGCAAAAACTAGTGCTCTTCAGGAGTCTGTCTCTGTGTGTTGCATTTGCATCTCACTCCTGCAATTTGAGCGTCACCAATTTCTTATTGTTGGTATTTTCTTCATTTGCACTCCATCTGATTCCTTTGTTACTGTTTTTGGTTTTAATTTTCTACTAGCACTTAGTACAGAACTCGTAGTTGCTTGTTTATTTAAATGGTAACAAAACTTCAACTCCAGGAAGGACAAATTGCTTGCCCACAAATACCCGGTCAGTTGGTTTACTTACTTTCTGCAGCAGAAGCCAGGCTTAGTCTTTTTGTTGTTGTCTAATTTGTCTTGTAAGACAAAGAATAAAAAGCAAAAGGGAGAAGCCTCAATCTATAGAATCAATTTTTCCTTTGTATCTTTTTCCTCTCTTGTCCAGCTCTTGCTTTTTGGTCTTTTTCTTTTCATATCATTAATTAGTATTGATAATGGCTACTAATTAAGTAGTAAAAAGATGCATGCAGTCATTAAAGCTACGCTTTTTTTAATTTTTGAAATGCAGATCCCTCAATTTAAATAAAAATGATGTTCAGTTACTTAAACTTCATAAAAAGTCACTGTTCAGCTAACAATGCAGTGCAAATAAGTATAACTAAACAAAGTTACATGAGTAAAACTTTCTATTTAGACAACGGGGTTTTGTTTTCCTTCTCTGTTTTTCTGTTACTAGTCAGTTTTGTCAGTCTCTTCCATGCTCATTGATGCTGTATTTGTATCAGACACTTGAGCTGCTTATTGCAGGAACAGCATTTGAATCATTATGGAGGGTACTGAGGAATACACGGGATAAAATGGAACAAAAAAGAATTGAGATATGCAGTATCTGCGTGGCTGCTCCGCAGTTACACAGCTATACAGTGCAGCCAACAGCATGTCTGCCATGGGTGTAACATTAGAGCTGCAGGCATTTGTAACTGTTATGTGTTTGGGGGTGGGGGGGTGTTATAATTTTGAGATAGCCTAGTTCAAATGCCGATGAGGCAAGGAGAAAAACAGGCTATTAAAAACATGAAGTCACGTTAACCCTCTCCTTGCTAACATATATGTGTGGAACATACAGTGGTTTGTTTAGGCTATTCTGAACACTTTCAAGGAGAGGATTTTACATCCTAAAATTTTTAATTAAGGGTTGGAGGGTTGTTTCTTCCCCCTGTTAATTTTTGTCTGTTTGTTTGATTACCCTGAAGAAGGGTAGCATTCTTCCAAGTGTATGCTAGCACTTGTGTCTCTGGTGTCTGTCTCATATTTGCACTGAAAAACGTAATTATTGCTTTAGCCAGATGTATTTTACAGCGTTTTGCATTTGTTCTTTACCTCAGACCATACCCTGCTGCCGTTTTTATGCTCCCTTCCATCTTCAGTTCTCCTTTTCCTTCACTTTTCAGTGTTGCACATATTTTTTCACCTCTGTCACAGCAACTCCTGTTCCATCTACTCATACAGTCAGATACCTGCTTGATGTCTCCCATGTAATCTTGACCAGTCTTCTTATGGTAAATTCTCTTCCCAGTATTAAACTTCCACGTTTTCCTTCTGATTTCATAGCCTCTAAAATGTTCATCCTAAAGCCAGTGAGGTAGCTCCCCTTTGGGGAGGTACTTCACATTTACCTTTTTGTCTTCCTAAGTACACCATGCCAGTGCATGAGCAGAATGCTGATGAAATATATTTCAGTATTACTGATTCATCTGCAGCAATGCAGAGCAGGACTGTGGAGCAGTGGTGTGATAGCTATGACATCTATAAATCAAGTGCTTGTAACCCAAGTAATACGAGAGGCTGTTCACAGAAAGACATTTGTGTACAAACCAGTATCCATCTTAGAACAGATACTCCTATTTCCACATATGCATATCTGCTGAAGCATAAGTGTTTTCTATCCAGTTGTTTTGTTATTTCCTCCTAGCAGTGCAGTAGCATTTAGCTAACCACAGCAATCTAGTTCTTGCAGCAAAAGACAGGGAGGTAACATTTATTTCCTCACTGTGTACAGGTTGGTGAGACACAGTGAAACTGCTTAATGGACACTGAATCTTAACAACAAAGCTTCTTAGCAACTTTCTATTGTTTAATCTCTAAACTTATAGACAATTTATCTGTGTTGGCTTGTTGACATGGTGGTGGTTGAGTTACTTGATGGTTCCTTCTTGCCCTATACATGTTGCAGCAATGCTCATATGTGTATTAGCAAAGAGTGGTGAAAAGTAAGGCTTCTTTGAAACATCTTTGAAACATTCAAACATCTTCATGAACAGAAGTGTCCATGTACCGCAAGCAGTTAAAAACTGATGTTGCTTGTAAAATACATCTGAAGAAAATCATGGTATGGGAAGGGAAGCAGTGCCTGTTTTGTTCTTTCTAGATGATTTTTTTCAAGTAAAATTAGAATTCTGACTCATTTTGCCAACCAGTGTTTTAATAGCTGTTTGTCTTCCGAAGCTGTTCTGATTCATCACAGTTTACAGAATAAGTACATTCTCCTCCACTGTTAGTTAATACGTTTTTTATCTCAGTGTACTTAGGTGTTGGGTAACAAAATGTGCTGTCACTGTGAAGTGCTTGTGAGCATCAATCTGTCAATAGATACAAGATGTGCCAGTGTGTGTTTCACCATCTCGCTTCTTGAGACTGTCTCACAGCTGCCTGGGCACTCAGTTGTGTTTACAGTCAGTCTCTTAGTAATTTCAGAATGGGACTGTGTTGCTTTCCTGAGCAGCCATCAAACTAACTGTTTAGTTACAGCACTTTCTTCTTGGAGGTCCTTTGGAGTTGAATACCGGATAAAATCTCAGACTCAATGTAGCAGTACATGGTGGTGGTAGATCTTAGTGCAGATGCTGCTCCCTTTTATTTCAGCCAGCCCTTTCCTTTCCTGTTCTTGTGTTGTCTTAGGCTTTTTGGTTAGTTTCTGTGTTCTCTCCCCATTTGCACATCATGTATTGTTCTTTCTGTGGACGCGTACCATTGAAAAGCTTCCCGCTACATTACGTTGTGGGTTCCTATGAATTTGAGGCTTTGTAGAGATTGACAAAATGCTTTCAGAATTGAGTAATATGTTGCAGGGAGAGGTAGTCTATTGCAGTGGACAGGTGAGTTAGCTAGGAGCCAGGAGTGGACTGTTGTATTTTCAGGCGTCCTACATAGCCTTGGAAAGCTCAGTTCATTGAGACTCTTCTTCACGTTTGTATTCCACAGCAAGCTTTCCTGTATCCGTGTGAGCTTTGGGTTTGGTGAGTCTCTCGTTTGGCTCTTGTTCTCCTTTATGGACTGGAGTAAGAGGAGGAAACCAGAAGCTTTTGTCTCCTGAGGACTTCAGAGTTCTTACTCTGGCTTACAAGCAGTTACTGTCTTTTTATAAACCCTGGCTTTTGAAGCAGCTTAATATTCTTTTTCTTTTCTTCAGTTACATATCTGTCATTGTACAATAGATAGAATAATTTGATTTAGAGTGTCAAGTTCAGAGTTTAGCTTTCTAGTTTTAAATAATACTGATGATTTTATTTTTTCCCTTCCCTGATATGGTCTGATAATTTCCTATTGATATGATTGAGGGAGGCTTGGAAGGTGGCTTTATGTGCAGATAATGTAACAGCCAGAAGTGCCACATAATAGTTGATCATAATACAGATGGGAATTAGAGAAATGAGCTGTTAAGTTGTATTTCTTTTGATAAAGATTCCTTCTAATACACACTTGTATATTTTTCACAGCTTATGTTAAATTTATGTGGTTGTTACTGATGTTCCCACAAGAAACTGTTTCAGTCTATTGTGATGTGAAAAATTTCCAAGGTTTTAGGCTACGATTCCTTGATTTGATGTTACATTGTGAAGTATATCAGTGTTTTCTCATGTGAACTTGAGGTTCTTTTCCTTGCTTTTTGAAAGTGCAGTATATGCTGATGCTCTTTTACTATTACTTAGGTAAGCTGTAAATCTTGAATTATTTTAACCCTGAAGTTCCTTATGCATTGTCATTGGTTTTGAGGGTCTGCATGCTGGAATGTTTCATACAGCCTTGTCTGTAGGGAACACTTTATTTTTTACTAAACATAGTTTCTTTTTTTTTAGCTGTACTGACACAAAAAAAAGGTTTCCCAGTTTGTGCTTTTTCCTTCTCTGCTATTCCCAAACTTTTTCTATGAAAACCTCATACAGATTTTTGTGCTGTCATCCTGCAGGCCTCGCAATGTCACAGCAGTTTTTCATGGTTGCTCTTGTCATTAAAAATGTTTATGTTTAACTTCAGCTTCTCTACTCTGAAATCCTAACTTCCTTCCTACTGACTGACATCTATCTCAAGTAAAATTAAGATACTCAGAAATGTGAATGCTTTGTTCACATCAGCTAAGTGACTGTGATTAAGTCGTAAGAAGCAGCCCATCAAGTAAGCTCTTGCTACTGCATACAAAGCTGTCTGTTGAATTAAAAAAACAGAAACCCCACTTTGCAATAACAGTGTTCTGATTTTCATGTAACAAATGATGTTTTATTCTTCTTCAAACTCAAGATTAATTTCTATGGTTACAGCAGATATAAATATCTGGATTGCTTTTTAAAAGAGATTGTTTATTCAGAACAGGGCTGGCAGTCCTTAAGAGAAGCTGTTACTTAATTTTGTTTTTCTAAGCTTAAATGCTTAAAAAATATTTGTAATGATACCCCAGAGGCATCATAAAAAAATGTAAAAATAATTACACTCTAAAATTAACAAAATTACAGAAAATGGACATTTAAAAAATCTGACTGAGATTCACGGCTGAGAAAAAGTGAGAAAAGTCCCTTCACTTCACAGCTTACATTTGTGTCAGGAGTTTCTGCTTTCCGTGATCAAAAATATGCTTTTGAATTGTCAGCCTTACTCAGATGTGAAAATATAGCATCAGTTTCCCTTTTAATTACAGCTGCATCTTACTGCACCCAAATCCTGCAAGGGCTTTCTTGGGAGAAATTTCTACATGACTATCTACAGGAATATTTTCAAGTAGAAATTGTTCTCCCCTGTGGTTTGGGGACCATATTTTTCATAGGTCAAACAAGTTGGCAAATACATCTCAGTATATCAAAATCAGTATGAGCAGCATTTTGTGGTAAACAAACGCAGGCGTCCAGAGGCATTTTTCATGCCATATTGTAAGTAACCTTGTGAAACTTATGGTCATTTGGTAGTTAATTTAATAGAAATATGGAAGAGTGATGTACTCTAAAGGAAGGGGTTTTGCTCAGACATTATGGCTAGACTTTGGTTATGTCAGGAGATTCTAGAGTCGGGAGACAGTAAGGTGCCTTCATTCTCAGTGGTGCTTTTAGGCCAGTTTGTGATCTGATAAATGTCTAACCCTTGCTGTAGAGTTGGGAACCTGTCCTGTTTGCCTGTTTTATAAGGCACTTCTGTTTCTTAGAAAGGGGCACGGTGGAGGGAACGGGATAGTATTAACAGACTGGATTTAGAATGACTGTTAGTATCCCTGTCTGGTCCAAGAGATATAAAAGGATTATCCTTAGCTGCCAAGCAGCCCATTTGAAGTGGGGCAGCAGGGAAGTGAGCTGTGTGCCTGGCTGAGGAACTTCATCTAGATTTACGGAAGATGCGAATAGCACCTATCAGTGTGTCACTCCACATCAGCCATGTAAGGATTTACAGTGACCAGGGCCCAGTGCGTTCCTAAGATTTAGGGCTGATGATCCAGGTCTTGGGGTTTCCTGTTACATGAGGAGGAGGTGGAAAAAAAACAAGCCCTTTCTCTTAATTGTTCTGCCGATACTGTAAAGCACATGAATGAAAATCTTGATGTCTACACAATTAGCTTCTTTCCAGTATATTGATTTATGTAAAAATCAGGCTTTTATACCTAATTTATACTTGTTCATTACATTAGAGAAGGAATCATTAAGAAATCAGTTTCTCACTTCTGACTGGATGTTTTCTTGGTCCAGTCCAGTGTTTTAATGGGGGAGAAATTTAATTGGCATAAATACTAGAGCAAGCAGTAAAGTAGTGTTTCATCTGTGTAACACATATAAAGGAGTTTAAAACTAGTGGAAGGATTTTTTGCACCGAGAATGTTATTGTACCAATAATGAAAATCCAGTAAAATACTTGGACACTGAAACAGAATGGTGCTTATTCCCTTTACTCTTAGGAAAAGAGTAAGTGTTGTGTTAGTTTGTGCTGCATCAATATATAGGTGTATTAGTGTAAACACACTGAAAGTGTAGAACGCTGACTGAAAAGGGCCTGGCAGAGGAGCGTGGGACTGCCGTTGTGTGCAAAGGAGGCTTCAGTCTGGCCACAGCTTCAGCAGCGAGCACGTCGGCACAGCCAATGCCACAGGCTTAAGGACTCTCGTGCCGTTATGGCTTCTGCTGGAGCAGATGCAGTTTAGTCCCAAAGTGCAGTGCATGCACATGAAACTGCAAAAATTTGTATTCTGAATTTCATGATGATGGTCATCAGGGTAACTTTTTGTTACTGTGTATCTGTTAAATGAGACTTGAAATCTCTTTATCATAAAACAGCTTGGAATCAAGAAAACATAGCGCTAAGTGAGAGTTCAGACTGTGAGAACAAGGGACAAAAAAAAAAAACCTCTTACAGAAAGTCACAGACAGAGTTGAATGCAGTTACTGAAAGGTTGTAAATGGAGTGTTTTGAATCGCAATGGTAACGGCCAATTATTGCAAGTATGTATTTTGACCGGTTTACTTTTATCTCTCAACCGAAACATTCCCCACAATTGTTGTGGGATTTATATTTTAGTCAATGAGGTTTTGGATGATTGTGTAAAAATATAAATGTTAAAGAAAGTTATGATTAGGGTCGGACCATGAACAAGAAAAAGGGAAAGAGAAAGTTTTATTAAAGTCAGATGTTGCCTTTTTTTGTATTGAAAGTACTTGTTTTCGTAGAGGATAAATGACTGAATTACTAAAAGCATGATGTTGCATTGAAGAAAGCCTTTCTGGAGGAAGCTTTTCTGGAGGTCATCTTATGTTCTATAGAGCATTTTCAGAATATTTAGGTGTGTGTCTGTAGGTGCAGGTATCAAATCAGAGTGTTCCCACAAAACCATGACAAAATTCACACCTCTTTATCTTAATTTATACATGTACTGCCGTTTTCTGGTTCAGACTTGCAATTCAGTGTTTTTAAGCAATCATCCTATAAACTCAGATTTTTTTTTTTCCACCGGTACTTATAAGCACCTTCATTTTTTTAATTGTTTTAAGAATATATGATACACTCTATTATAATTTTGGCCTTAAAAATTCCAGGGCTTCACAATAATTTTTCTATACAGTAGGAGTTTGCTGTAAGTACCATAAGCATTCTTAAACCGTAGAGCAGCCCCACCTCCAAATAGCACTCCAGTAAAACCTTCATCCAGTGATAGTACTGGGTACTTTCAGTCTTCATTGTGGTCAGCGGGGAACTGGAGCTTTCACACTCTTAGGACTTAATTTCATTTTACTCAGAAGAGTCGTGAATGAAAAATGTTTTGCAGTTGTGTCACAAATTTCCCAACATAATTTCTTAATCATGCACTTGACCAAATTTTACACCACCTCTGCATTGTTTTTAAGGAAAGAATGGTAAAATGAAATGTGAGGCTTTTAGGCTGCCGGTGAGTTATTTACTGCCACATTTTCCACTTTGTATAATAAGCAGCAAATAAAATATCAAAATAACCCAAGTATAGATCAGAGTGTGCTTTAGAGGTTCCTTCAATGTGAACTGAGAATAGCAAAACTCAATGAGTAAATTTTTGAACCATAGGCAGTATTTATAAATATATGCAGAAGGAAAGCAGGAACTAAAACCCCAGACTCTTCCAACAGTAAGCCTTATTTTAAATAAGAAAAATACTGATAATATTGCACAGTTAAAAAAATAAAAAGTGTTGTACTGTCTTTACCTTGAAGAGTCAAATTGTCCCAGTCTTAATTTTCCTGTCTTTTAATTGAATTAATTCATTTTTGAACGTTCCTATCCCAAATACCGCACATTTCATTAATACAACACCCCCATTCTTGGTTGTGTTTGCTGTGAATGCAAGGCTACTACTAATAAAATGCGATTGCAGCGTTCCTCTGCCCGTTGCTGCTGCTGTAACATATATGCTGATGTAAAGCAGGAACTGAACAAAGTCACAATTTTCCTGAGATTAGAGGTAGCCAGGCTGGCTGTCTCCTCTCCTGCTTCCCCGTACCGCTTCCAGCGCCGGGCCACCCCCACGGAGCAGCTTAGGTATTATTTGCTCTTTTGGGTTTCGGATTACGACAGCAATTGATCTGCGTGACCTGTTTTAGAAACTTTCACGTTTGCTGGGAAAACCTAAACCAAATGTATCCCCTCAGGAGACAAATCAGCTGAAAACTGGCCCGTTGACGTTTGGAGGCAGGCAGTGCTCCTCTGCGGTGAATTCTGGTAGGACAGCACCACCTCATGGCCTCCTAAGAAATCACCATCCAAACCCCTTAACAGTTTCCTCACTATTAAATTAAAAGCTTCATCACTAAATTTAGACTTTGGTTTAATCTGATTGGTTTAATCTTTGTTGCATGTCACTACATCAGGGAACTCTGTCATTTGTCTTTTGAAAGTTCCAGTTTCTGAAATGTAGAACCCAGGTCATAGCACTTTAAAACCAAATTCTTGTCTGTTCTTCAGCAGCGTCCTGCAGGAGCCTGTGTGAATTTAGTGGGCTGACATTGTCCTTAAATATGCGTAAGATATAACCTAGAAGGAGACTGTGTGGGACCTGGCTTTTCATATGTTCTATCTAATCAGCGGTACTTTGTAGTGGAAAACTTCTCCCTAGGGGTCATTTGTGCATCAAAACTTTTGTAACTACTCTTTCCCAACTGTTATGGTTTAGGTATTGCTCTTAATTTTAAAATTTATTTACTAGAAATTGTGTTTCTATTTATAGTGTCTATTCTGTTCGGGTTTTATTCCAGACTTCTGAAAATGCCTTCATTACATGCACTAACTGTGGAAAATTACCTTTCATTTTTTTCTCTTAATATGGTTTAGACAATGGAAACTTTTTGTTTTGTAATGGGAACCAGTTCATGTTCTTACACCAGTTACTGTATCTCCTCTCACACTGAGACTGCTTTTTTTGGTCAGAGGCGTGCAGTCCTGTGTGTCACCTGATGTCTTATTGAAATCCTTAAGTTCTTCTGAAATGGGCAGTGGGTATGTTTGTGTTGACTGTATGTTTGGAATTGAAAATGTGGTAAGTGTCTAGATATACTAATATTATGATGATCTTAATTTTTCTGCTCTTTGCAGAAGGGGTTGTAGAATGTAGTCACCTAGTCATGAATCTGTAGATGGAATTTCTTCAGGTAAGACTTTTGAAGATCAGGCTTTTTGGATGTACTAAATGTAAAACTTCATATTTTATTTTTGTGGTTAAGGTGCTTCCATCAGCTTCCATCAGCAGTGCTTGTCAGTGCTGCTGAATCCACACTAAATGCCTTGTCTCTTAAGACTTTTTCAAGAGCTTTTCTATTATGTTTTGGTTTTAAGTATTTTTCAGTTTTCCTTTAACAAAGCGCATCTTTTAAAAATTCAGAGGGGCAATATAGCACAAAGTGTAACAGTTGATTTTATATGGTAGTAAATATTGTGTGTTGTTCTGGTGGAAGGGTAAACTTGATAAAACACTATGTTTGTTTAATGAAAATGACTATTCAGCGCTGTTGAATTCTCTCTACAATATGTCACGGGAACCTACTCCAATCATTTTAATCGTAAACAATGCTGCTGCTTTTTGCAGTGGGTTAAACGTATGCAAATTGGAACCTACTGTTTCATGAGGGATCAATTCTTTGTTGGAGTGGAAAGAAATGCTGTATATATTGCTAAGATACTGAAGGAAGCATAGTCAGCGTCTTCGTTCTAAAGTATATACATCTTTTGAAGATGCTGCTTTGGTGGGAATGCTTTCCTCTTTCTCCTCTTATTTAAAAATGCACTCTACTCTAAAATCATAAGAAAAATCTCTAAATAGAGGAGCATCTACCATTTCTAGCAAAGGCCCCAAGTATAAATAGAGCAGTGCATGCCACCTGTGGTAGCAGATGGCAGCCATTCACAGCTTCCTTTTGTGTTGGACCTGCATTATATGCAATATTTGCTTTTATGTTTTAATAAGAGCTGTTTAAAAACTCTACGGTGACAACAAAATATAGATTTACGCATTAAAGAGGTAGTTTACAATGAAGATAATAAACTTTAATGCACAAACTGGATCAGAAAGTAACTTTAAGTTACATTACAGGCTCTAATGTGAATTTATAGAGTGTTTTTGATTTGTGTGATGCTGATGCTTTTGTTGCCATCCAGCAGAAAACTGCTGCTGCTTCCCTATAGAGAATCAGTTGGTTTTTGACAATCACAGCTACACTTGGGAGTTTTTGAATAACACCTGGAGTGTACAGCTTTGGTACCTGAGTTTAGGAGATTATGTTGACCTTCTTAAGTTGTAATAAGCGTATCTCCTTTCGTGGCAGATGCATCTTTTAGGAAGTTCTTACTGGTGCTATCCAGCTGCTGCCCTCTGTTGTGCTGATGAAGGTATTTGTGGAGCTGAAATGAAAGAAACTACTTCTTTAGATTTGGTCTTTAAGCATTATTAACCCTCATTTCTAGCAGAGTAATTAAAGTTATTTTAATGTTTTGGTGTGTGGTATTGAAAGTCAAAGGAGTGCCAGTGAGAATGGGAAGAAAATGGGGAGAGCCTGCTGTTTCGTAAGCAGTCTTCATTGTCAGAAAGAATGCAGCATGCTGTATTCTGATAATGAACAGAAACTCAAGAACATGCTTTTAGTAATAAAATGGAACTGGCTTTGGCAATATTGGGAGGAAAGGTGTTTTTTTTTCCCATGAGTCTCAATAAATTGTCAGTTATATGTGGAAATTCAGCAGTGTTCTTCCCCGTAAGATACATTTAGTTTTACTGTAGGGCAGTAGTGCTGCAACTATGAAGGGTGTTTCCCTAAGCCCTCCTATCCCTTCAGGGAAAAAAGGAAATCATTTCATTATTTCAGAGTTGGAGGAGATGCTGCTTTCTCTACTCCAGACTTTCAGAGAATAAAGAAGCCAATTTCCAGAGGCAGTAAGCAGGAACCGTAACAAGAGGCCAGTACTCATATTGTTCACAATGTGTTTGTGCTTCATCTTCAAGTTGCTTTCATCTACCCTTTGATCAGAGGGAGGCAAATTTAATGCCTATAATTAAGTCAGCAGAGGGAAACTGATAATAGCATTGGCAGGGCCTGATCCAGAAGTGGTTCAGGATTCCAAAAAGATTATAAGGGGAAAAATATAAATAGAAAGCAAGATACAATGCAGTATAATTTGCTATCTTACTTAAAATAGGATGTGCCCAACCGACCTGAATCTGTAAGAAAGTCTGCTTTTTTTTTTTTTTTTTTTTCATTAAGATGACCTAGTATCTGGTTGTACAGTGTCTGATAAAGTGCTAATCAGAAGTCTGGAGGAGATTAGCTGAGAAGATATTAACTGAATGAGGTAAATAAGGAGAAGCAGTGCTTCTGTGTTAAAAGAAGTGTTGGGCAGAAGAGGGGTCAATAGAAGAACTACTTTTTGGATTCCCCAAAATAAGAACAGTACTAACCAGGATGAGTTTTAAAAATAATCCTAGAGTAAGATGAATCAGTGAAGTTTACTCATGTAAGTTGGTGTAAGTTACTGATGAGTACTGCAGGGAAGGAGAGGAGGGTTATCTTACAGCAAGTGCTGAATGAGTCTGGGGCCTGGAGGTGTGGGGAGAAGAAAGAAATTCGACTAGTCCCCTATGTATGTAGAAACTGAAACAGAGAGAGTAAGCTTTAAGCTAATCAATGAAAATGGTGGAAGAAAGGGTATGTCCAGCTGAGTTACAAGTAACTAACACCCGTGAATGCCCTTGTAAGTCATGGGGAGGATGGATACAAACTGGAGCAAGTGCAGAGGAAGTTACAGGCTAGG
>JASSUY010007068.1:0-29034 GCA_032466535.1 Forpus xanthops | reverse complement strand
TGTTCAGCCTGGAGAAGGGAAGGCGTGTGGAGACCTCATAGCAGCCTTCCAATATCTGAAGGGGGCCTATAGGGATGGTGGGGAGGGTCTCCTCATGAGGGACTGTAGTGAGAGGACAAGGAGTAATGGGTTCAAACATAAACAGGGAAAATTTAGATTGGATCTGAGGAAGAAATTCTTTACTGTAAGAGTGATGAGGCACTGGGATGGATTGCTGAGGGAAGTTGTGAATGCTCCATTGCTGGCAGTGTTCAAGGCCGGGTTGGACATAGCCTTGGGTGGCGTGGTTTAGTGAGAGATGTCCCATCCTCTGGCAGGGGGGTTGGAATTCCACTACATGACGTTGAAGTCCTTTCCAACCCTAACTATTTTATGATTCTATGTATGCTTATATAGGAGTGCGTGTGTGAATTTTATAAGTACACATATGTAAAATTGAATGTCTGTGTATGCACATGGTGTACTTGTATATGAACATGTACATATGCAGTTACACACTCAAGTGATGAAAATAAGTGTTTTAATGCTTCTTCTAAAACCATGCTTTAGAAGATAAGCCCTCAGGGAAGAAACAAGGTATGTTCATCTCTTCACAGAGAGGCTGGGGTCTTTTGCTCTTCTTGCGAAGTCTTCCTGATGCGCACAATGTTATGTGGGTTCTTTTTGGTTAAGCTTGTACCAAGAAGCACAGACTCTATGGGACCAATTGTATTAGGTTAGGCTAATTCTGCTGTAGCAATGTCTTGAATACTGCTGATGAAAGCTAAGAAGATTAAACTCCGCATAATCTGGGGATCCTTGTGTAAGTAAGTTCATATTATCATAAGCTCTTCAAATCATTGATCTGAGGATCAGTAAGAAGGATGAATAACTCAAACTGGCTCAAGTTGCAAGTCTTTGGGTCTTTTTTCTTTTTTTTTTTTTTTTTTTTATATATATATGTATATTTTTTCCCCAGTAAAAAAATCTTAAAGATGCTTTGGAATAATAAAGTTGCTTTTGTTCTACCTTCTTAAGGGAAAGAAGCTTTGAAAGGAGTGGCGTAATGGTGTATCTTCCTCAGTTAGGTAACTTGCAGTTGTGTTGGATTTATGGAGGCTATTAAAATGCTAAAGGTCAATGATTGATTATTTTAATGCTACACCTCCATTTCAACAAAGACTGCTTTTGAGATAGAACTCTTAATGGCACTACTATTTTGCTAAATGTGGATATTGTAGCTTCTGATTTTTTGTAGTTTTTGGAAATGAGGAAATGCATTAATGGTGTTCACTGGATATGTCCAGATATAGAGGAAAGAAGCCAGCAATCTGAAAGCACTATCTCAAATCACACAGCTTTTCACCCTATTTTGTATTTACAAATTTGTAACAAATTTTCTGTGATTTTCAGACCTTATGCTAGCACTAATCTTTCCTGACACTAAGATTGCTTTTCTCTTTTGTCATGTAACATGCAGCTTATTAGTAAGTATTCAAAGCGCTTTACATTGATTCCACATGAGCAACTTGGATTACTCTTTCCTTATGACACTGGTCTAGAGGGCAGAGTTTTAAGTGTGCTGTCAGGCTTTGTCTGATCTTCATCAAACAGAATATGGGAACCACTTATTATCTGGGAAGTGAATTCTGTAATACCTGTGAGAAAATTAAGATCAGCTTTTTCTCAGCTGTGATTTGCCACAGCTTCCAGAGTTCATCTTAGACCTTTCTTTGAAACAGGCTGGCACTTCTCTTGCCTAGGTGTCTGGATGGGTTTCACATCTCAAGCTTAGAGCTTTGTGGCTCTATAGCCATGTTCAGAGATTTGAGGTGACATCTACATGAGATGGTTCTGTAGCGCACATCTACACCACTGACATCTTCCAGAATGTATCAGTCGCATCCAGTCTGCCTGTGTTGACAACCAAACCATGCCAGGGAATTATTTGGAAGAGTAATAGCTGGGTTGCCCCGCAACATTTCAGAAGTGCTTTACCACTGACTGAATGCCAGTACTCAGGGACATTTTCAGGTATAGTTTTATTAGTTATAGGGACATAATCTTAGCATGTGTGTATGTAAGCAAATTTAGAGCTCAAACAGGAGCCATATATTTAAAAGTGATCAAATTACTTTTCTGAAATATTTTATTTTGACAATATTATACAATTAATATAGCTCTTTTGAGGCTTTTAACCTACAGTTTCAAAAGTTTGTCACAGATAAATAACATTTGCTTCTGAAATGTTTTTATCACAATAAACACATTGTTGGAAGGTAGAAAGGGCTGGTCATCTGTAAAGAGCTCCTGCTCTACCAGTTGATGAACTAGCCCCTTCTACAACTTCAGAGGTAAAGAGGTGTTTTACTACTAAGGAGAGAAGTCTAATTTTAGCACAAACTCTTTTTTCCCCCCTTGCTATATCTCTGCTTCTGCTTTGAGATGAAATGCAGTGGATTACCATAATAATACTGTAATAGACCACCTGGACATTGTTAATAATGAACTTGATGAAATATCAGTGCTGGAATGAATTTAAAATGAGCTTTTTTCTGCAGTGAATAGAAGGATTTGTATCAGACAATGAAGAGATTTTCTGTCACAGATTAGTTAAATTCTATTCAGCTAGTTCAGAGGTACTATATGGTCTGAATGCTCATTATATACCAACTCTGCACAACTATTTTTTAGTAGCAATTAAGTTAGATTTTAAACTCTTATGACCATGAGTGGCGGTATGCTATTATTTTTTTCATACTTTAGTACAAGATTCTGTATTTGAAAAGATGGTGATTTTTGTGTGTTGAGCAGTGTGATGTTGACATAAAGCCCAATGAAGTAATTGAAAATATTGTCTTGAGTTGAAATTAGGTTTTGCTGTGCTTCCAGTGAATGTATAGCTTGCATGTAAACACTGTGCCTCTTTCATGTAGGAGAGGATGAGAGTTCTCTAAGAGTACTTCCTGTTTTCTTGTCACTGAGGCAACAGGGTATTGTTGTTGATACAGGGTTCTTCTCTCTGATAATGTGCTGTAAAAGACTTCTGGAAAGCATTAAATCTTAAGTTGGTCCTTTCTCAGTGCCAGGATGTCTGCTGAGGAGAATGAGGAAAACGAAACTTTGCAGGCACTTGCAAAATTAACATGCGACATATTCTAAAGAGTGATTCATCTCCCAGCTTGCAGGCACTGGGTAGGAATAAAGAGGATCTTGTTTTTCCATCTTAATTTAAATAAAGTGCCTTTCAGGTTACATAAATCTCAAGTGTAGATTCCAATGGTTTGAATATACCTTCTTTTATAAATCCCTAAAAGTGGCCTGTGTTATGAAATTTCAGTTAAAAGTTGTTTTCTCTTTGTGTGATATATATGCCTGAGGTGACTTTAATAAAGGCTATTAATCAGGAGTGGCTTCATATCCTTCAGTCTAAAGCACCTTTATCATCCACCTCATATTATTATTTTAAAGGATGTAAAATACTCTACTCAGTAAATTAAATATATTGAAAGTTGTTTCAATGTATTTAAACAATTAAATTATTTAAATTAAATTACTAATTTCATTTTTTTATGAGAATCTTGAAAAGCCTGGATTAGAAAGTTTTAGTTTCCTTGGCAGTCATGAGCCATCCGCCCATAGCCATGATCATTGTGGTGCGTTCCTTGATCTAGCTTGTTGTACCTAGTGCACATGACATAACTTGCATGTTATAAAAATGAACAACCCATAAAAGATAATTCTAATAGCTTCATTTTAATTTGTTAATATGCATAGGAAATTACTTGTCTTGAGAGATCGCATTAATCCCTTTTTGTATGTGGTTCCTATGAAACCAAAGTTAACTAAGGAAAATGTCCTGTGGAATAATATTCTTTGTCCTGCCAAAATACAGCCATGCTTAAAGTTCAGGATGTGGTTTGTGTTGCATGAAAATTCAAATGGAACAGAAAATTGGAACTATGCATTAATTGAATAATAATTGTCACTTTCTTCACCACTTATGCTAACATCTTTAATTTTAGTGAATTAATTTATTATGAGTATGGGTGTCACGCGTTGCTGTTATGACACTTTTGTAATTTAGCAGTAATTAGCATACTACTGTTGCACAGTGCAATCACATTGTCAGATTTATTCTCCATTCAGATTTGTCCTTTTTCCCTGCTGGTCAAAGAGAAAATACGTGCCACATAGAAATTGGGCATTTGTTAATGCTGCAGAAGTCTCTATACTGCACTTAGTCACATTCTGTTTTACTAAAATGTCACGTAATCCCTATTGAAATTATTTTTCTACTATTAAAGTTTTGTTTGATTTTGTCTGATTGAATCTATGACCTCTAGAACACAGAAGCACACGGGTGGTAAGGGACCTCTGCAGGTTTCTCTTCCAAGCCCTTGCTCAAATCAGATCCAATTGGAATAAGTTAGAGGCTTGCCCCATCATGTTGTGAATATCTCCAAGGATGTGTGGCCCACAGCATCTCTGAGCCCCTATTCCTTTGTTTGACCAATAATAAATAAATAAGTAATGTTCTTACATCTGTTCACAATTTCCTATATTCCAGCTTCTGCCTGTTCCTGTTTCCTTTCATTCTATTGCTGTGCATTCCTCAATATGACCTGGCTTCGCCATCTCTGCACCTTCCCAGTGGGGGCATTACTCTGATCAGCAATGAGATTCCTTTTGCCTTCTCTTTTGAAGACTGAGCAAAATTGCTTCTCAGCCTCTCTTCATTTAGTATGCACTCCAGCCCTCTCACCTTCTTGTTGATCCTCACTGGACTTGCTTGAATATGGCAAAGTTTTATAGATATCTTGTTCTGATATTAAAGGAAGATGGTATATATGCATTAAAATAATGGTATTCCATTACCTCCAAAGTCCATCAAAATTTTTCTGAATCTGTTGTCTTTGAAGGATTCTCAACAACAACTTAATGTTGTTTAATTTCATGTTCTGCTTGAACAGTTTCAATGGTAACTAAACTTTAGTGAGTACAGATTGGTTATATTTCAAATTCCATTATGCAGATGAGAGGATTCATCTTATGTGTCACTGGACCAGCCCAGATGGAGTATTTTTTGGATTATTTTCTTTTCCTTTTGAATTCTAAGTTAAAGCATATGGAAGAACATGGTCTAGCTTTAGAAAGTACACGAGAGAGGTTTTGGTTTTGCTTTTATTTTTGTTTTATAAAACTGAACTGAAATAAAATATACCTACAGTAGTTCTGCCCATGGGATATTTTGTTTTAATAGAATGACTTTTTTTAAGGGTGTGAGATAAAGCATGGTTTTCATTCCTGTAGAAAATGGTAGTCTTATAAATGCATATTTTATAGCTAACACTGTATGGCTACATGTACGTTTTAAAGACCGTTCATGGCAGCAGGCTCAGAAAGTGAAATGTAATGTGTCTTTAAGCTCAGAAAAACTGAAAGCCAAAAACTGAGTTATTTTTCGTATTTCAGTGTTGATCTTTGTTTTCTCTTATAAGGAACCTATCTCTGAAGCTGACAAAGGAGGTAGACCAAGGAGAAGCCAGGTATCCTCGTGTTAGCCAGCTGTCTGGCAGCCCATCTGTGGAGTGGCCTTTTACTGGTCTGGAAGAAGGTGGAGGCATTGAATCTTTGCCCTTCAGATTAATGCTGCAAGATTGCACAGCTGTAAAGACTTTGCTTCTGAAAATGAAGAGGGTTCTTCAAGAGGTAATCACCCAGTCTTTTGTTAAATTAATAGCTTTCAGCATTAATGAGCTAAGCAGCAGAAAAGGGTCAGGAAAGTTTATGGACTTGATGTCTTAATATGGCTTGAATATACGGAATTGATGCAGAAGTATGATAGTAGTGCTTCAACGTGGTAGAGGTAAGAAAGCATATACTGTAACAGAATAGATACCACCAACTTGGTGTGCTGAGTGTGAAGCTTCTCTTTAGCTTTTAGCAAAAAGGGAGCAGAGAAATACTAGATCAAAATAAATTCTATTGGTTCCCTCTAGTATTTTAGAGCTTTTGAGTTTTCTCACTACAGTTGCTAATCAGTAGAAAATATGCAATTAGTTCAGAGGAGAGATGAAAAAAAAAAGAAATGTTCTTTTAAGTTCCAGTACTGAACTTTAAAATTAGTAGCCTGATATTGTAAGTAACCACTGAAATAAGATTTCTCAGGCCATTCTAACAATTTCAGGAGTCCTGACGAGTCCTATCCTGCTGTGTTCTCCTGCTTCCCTCATGGGCTGCAGGTGTTGCTTAGAAAATTTTTTTTTTACATCCAGTTCCCTTTAGTATTTTAGAAGAAATCAAATTATTATTGGGTTGATTTGTTTATTGTTCAGTTGTGGTTTTTTTTGGCACTTTCCAGCTGTGGAGCTTTGACATCTTTTTTACAAACTTTCAGTTTCATGTTAGTGAGCTGCAATGTGCGTTGTCTTTGAGATCTACAAGGTGTATATTTTTTTTAAACTATGTAATTCATAGGATTACAGAATAAGGTTCATAAGGGTCTCTTGAAGTTTAACCCGTCTGCTCAAAGCTATCTTAGAACGGGCTACTGACAGCCTTGTCTAAGTGTTTGGTAACTTAGTGGGGTTTCTGTATCATGTCTGTATAGCAGTTCCAGTATTTGACTACATCGTTGAGCATTGGGTTTTTTTCCTAAGATATAATCAGAATTTCTCTTGTTGCAACTTCATTGTATGATGAAGTGCTAGTCACTTAACTGAGACGTTGTGGGATGGTTTTGTTTTTGTTTTTGTTTTTGTTTTTTTTTTGGTTGGTTGTTGTTGTTTGGTGTCCTGGGACATTTGGTTGGTGTTTTTTTTCTTTTTTTTAATGCGGCCTTTTTAAACATATGTATAGAAATTTAGCCAATTGTTGTCCTGTCTGAGAAGATTTGTCAGAGCTTTAACCTTAATAGTCATCCATTAATCCTCCTAAATAGCATGGTTTTTTTTTTCTCTATGGCAAGCCTCATGCCTTCCAGCTTCCTTCAGTTCACTAGCAGCTCTATGTATGCTGTTGGGCTTCTTAATGGACTTCTGTTTTGTTGAAACTGAAATTGAACTCATTAATTTTCCATTAGTTCCTGCTTATGCAATGTCAAAATATAGAGTGCATTTAAAGCTTCTTTTCCACTGAAAAGGATTTGTAACCTTATTATGTATGGAAATAAATAATAAGAATTGTAATATTATATGACATAGCAGTTGTAACATTGAGCTGTTAACACTGAGAGGATGCTCTGTTGCTTTTAGTGTGAAAAATTCATGTCCAGTTACTAATACATCCTATGTAACGAGTTTTATTTTTTTATCTCAATCGTTCAATGTTTTACTTGCTTTCTCCTTTGTATCATGTAATTTCCATCTTCTCATCTGACTGTAACACAATGTGATTCTGTCCTTTCCTTTTTTTCTTGCCTTGCCTTCCTTTATGAAATCAAAATGGCCTTTTTTTAATTCTACAGGGGAATGTCACATTCAGTGCACATGTGTATGTGCTGTTACTTACTTCCCTGTTTTTTGGCACTTTTGAGATGGAATATTCCAGTAGATGTACACATTGTTCTAGTATACAGCTGAACAACACTTATGTGGCTAGAATGAAATGACCGATTACTGAAAACTTTTGCTACCTTGAATTATTTTTATTTTGGTTTTGAGTTGTATAATAACAGGAATTGAAAAGATATGTAGAATGCTGTATATTGTAAAGGAGTGTACGTTTTAGTAGCCCTGTCTGAGAAATAGCTGCCATGTAGTCCAGTCTTCCGGTTCTACTGATCTAAGTTCACATACTAATTCTTGAAATAAAAAATTATTTTTCAAGGTCATGTTAAACTACACAGTTTTCATATCTCCATAAGAACCTATCAAACCCGTCCGCCCTACAGTGGGCAGCAGCCATTGTGTAATTACAGGAAAGTGAAAGAGCACTAGCAACAAAATATTCATGAACAATATATTCTTTAAAACACGTTAAAATTTTAGGAATTACTCCAAAACCAGAGTAGGATTCAAAAGACCATAAGTAGCTAGTTTGAACAACCAAAGAGAAGATGACCTTGAAAGATATTACAAATTTGTATTGGAATGACACAACTTGATTATCTTTAGAAATCCCGACTTTTTTACAAGTTTATGTCACTTTTAAATTATTAGCAAAGATTCCAGGAAAATATAATTCTATCGAATTGATATATTATGTTGAAGAGTGTGATAAATAAGTCATCCAAGCATATTTGGCTGACAGTTTCCATGGAGAAGTTACCCTACTTCCTTTGTAACTAGATGTAATTTCTTCATCCAGAAATCGCTTCCGCCCAAATCAATATTATACATCAAACTCACAACAGTACTTAATTAAAAGATATAAAACAAATCCACTTTCCTTACCATAGAATGTTCACATATTTTTAGATGTAGTGGAACGTAGGCTCTGGCAGGTTTATACAGTATAGAAGTGAAATATTGTTTGGCTATAACAGTATTAAATATGTATATTTATTAAAATAACATGTCACATATTTTCACACAGTTTAAAAATATGCAAAGCATACAGTCTTCAAGGGGAAAAACACATGAGTTATCAGGAAAAAAGCTGCAGTATTTCAGTTTCATAGATGATGTTACCCGTAGAAGAAGAAATTACAATTGTCGGCACCTTTTTATTGAAAAATAACATGTTAATGGAGTTAAAATACTGGCTCTGTTATTCAGTATAATCCTTCTATTTAAGCACTGAGCACTGCTTCTAAGGAATAATTAATTATGATCTTCCAATATGTAATACTAGCTAGTCAAATATACTTCTTTTTATCATTGTGCTTGCTTGTAATAGAAGAATCTAAATGGAAAAAGTGCATACAATATATTCTGTACTGTGCTGCAAAGTTATATAGCTGTGAGTTTAGCTTGTTAGTCTTATCGTGAAAAGGGAAATTGAAGACATGGCAGTAACTTGCAAGATTGAGAATGTTATTAGGTAATGCATTTGTAAAAGACTAATGCATGATCATTCAATTAAGAGAATTAATTACCAGTTCACTTTTAGTGAGAAAGCCTTGAAAATGTTTACTAATAATTCTTTATAGCATTGGCCATGCCAGTCTTACAAGGCAGATTGTTCCCTAATGTTTAGAGAATTGGAGGACCCTGGCACATGAGCAAACTCAGTGATCCATTAGAAATCAATCCAAAAAGTATGCCTCACTCTATTTGGCAGGTTTTTTTTTCTATAGGGTAGTCTATTCTTGACAGAAAAAATGTGCAATAAATGGAATAATCAAGACTTGGGGGTTGCAAAGTTTCATGAAAAAGCTTTACCAGAGATTAGCAGCACAGGGAGCTTGATGAAATCCACTTCACCATATAAGACAATACAAGTAGCCTGTCTGTGATTTACAAGTAGTTCTTGGTCTCCCTTTTCTCTCCATCTCATGTTTGTTGAACTGTTTCGTTTTTTTTTCCTTGAAGTCTGCTTGGTCTTGACCTTTTTCTCAGTAACTCCTCTCATTCCAAACCAAAAAAAAAAAAAAAAAAGAAAAAAAAGAACAATTAAAAAAAACCAAACCAAACAACAAAATCAGGAGTGAGTTGGTCAAGAGCAGGTTTACTCTCTCCTAAGAAATGAATTCTTCACTTATTGACTTCAGGCAGACCTTTCTGCTCTGAGCCAATCTTAAACTTGGAATCTGTGTCATCTTTCCTCCCCCGTATGCTGAGCTGTGCTTTCTATGTTTTATTACATTTGTGGCTGCTAATTGATTGCTTATAGTCAATGAGCTTCTAAAATTTAGGCTGTAGCTTCTTCCTCACTTATTGCTATCAACAGTAATGAATATATAATACCTCTTTCCCAAACAGTATATGGGCTTTCCTGTACTCTTCCAGATGAAACTGAAATTATTTCCATCCATTAACTTTTTTATGGTTTGAGTTATAGCTTACTGAGGCAATGTTGAAGGCTGGCTAATTCAGAGGACGTTTAACGGCTTTGCCTTTGTGGAAATCATTGGTAGAACATTTTAGGCAAAGACACGTGAGGAAAAACTTGTATGGTTTTGGTATTGTGCCTGGCAAAAAAAAAAAAAAAAAAAGAAATTGTCTTTGTGCTGAAATAAACTTAGTGCGGAAAAAAAGCTATTTTGGGAACAAATCTGTTTAGTCAGTGTCGTAATGGGGTTTTGTTCAAACTTTAGATAGTGAGATGAATGTACCCAGTAAAAGCAAAATCTCATCCACATTTAGGCTTGTTTCTACAGGTCACATTTCCCCTCTGTTCTTTATGAAATATATAGGTTACCAGCTACATAATTCTACTTTCAGATATTTTTATCAGGCTATTAGAAGTGACCTTACTGGTTGCTAATCCAGACAATTAAGATACGTTGCCTGTATGTTTGTGTAATTTGGAACATTAATTATTCAGTGCATGGCCATGCTTCTTTCACAGCTCTGCAAAACACCATGCAGGCTGTGGAGCTTTAGAAATCGAAGCTAATTACTATAATTAGCAATAGGGATAAGTCATTCTGGACATATATTGCATACTGTGTTTTACTAATTAATCATTTATTTTACTGTGGGAAATTGTATCTGTCTGTGGCTGTCATTAAAACTTAATGTGTCCAATACAGTGTTTTTAGATTACAATAGAAAAAAATGACAGTGGCCATGACAGTTGCCTGAGACTTGTGGGACAAAATGAGACCATTTAGTCTGCAATTAGCCTGTTGGATATCACTGGCTACATTACTTCTCCCCATGCATCTTTCACCTCATCAGTAAAATATGCGTAATTATAGAATCTACTTTTATGCTGTGCTTGCAATCTACTAATGGAAAGTACTAAGAGAAAGCTGCATGTTGTTTGCTGTGTTTTGTAGCCTGATTGCTAAGCAATATGGAATTGGCCTTAAACTATGTTTTTTAAAGATATTAAAGCATTTTCAGTAGTCCAATATGAAATATATTGTGTTTACTTAACATTGTCTGTTGGCCACTTAGGAAGCAATTGCAAGTTTAGTACAGTGTAAAATACTGCAGGTTTTCTTCCTTTAAGTAACTTTGTAATTAACCACTCTAGCATTACTGATTTATTCAACAACTCTGCATTTAATGCGTTCTGTTTTATCAAGTGATTTGTGCTAGAAATTGGTAATTCCTTCATTTCATGGAGTGTTGACACCCATAAATTAAAATAACTACTACTAAAAGTGTACTAGGTTTAGTAATAGTATTTATTGAATTTAATTTCTTTTTCACTTGGAAATACACACTGATATGCCCTTGCCCAGCTGCTTGCAAAGGGAGGGCAGAACACCCTTTTGTCACACTGCTTGTGTATTTTCTAGTAGAATATCTCAGGGTAACAGACAATATTGGGAGCCAGTGGATATAATCAGATGTTCTTTTTGGCAGCGAAGATATTTTATTCAAAGATTATTCATTATTAGGTATTTAATAGCAGCAAACAAACCATGGATTCCTTTACTCTTCAGGATCTTCATACTTTACAGCAGGTACTTGTGCGAATGTGTTCATTTGCTAACACTCCATGAGTACTTAAATAGTGTGAGGTTGCAGGCTTGGACTGGCACACAGCCCTGGGGTCTTGAGAAGTAACGCTAATCTCAACAGAAAGAACTGAAACAATCCAGCTCAGTTATTAAGTCATGTTATTGCCTTCACTCACAATGAAGTTCGTTTTCAGGCCACATTCAGAATATTTTTGAGCCACACTTTGAAATTGCTAGTCTCAAATTAATATACTTTTTTTTATTGCTAAATAATTGGAATATTTCTCTGCTCCATTTATGTTCTGTTTGTCCTGATGGCTTTATTTTTGTAAACTTCATATGTCTATGTACTATAACCTTACTGAAACCAGATCAACTTGAAACATCTCCTTCCGCATCTAGAGATTAGTATTGATCTACACATCTACTTCATATATTCAGAAGCCAAGGGATTAGCTTATTTCTTACTCCTCCTGTGGTTGCCTCAGTGAAATGTTTTCATACAACAGTGTGACATGCTCCAGGTCAGTGCACAACATGCTGCCCCAGCCTCCTCAAAAGCCAAGTCTTAAAAGCACCTTGCAGAGAAGCATTAAAAATAGCAATTAATACATAAGGTCCCAACATCAGCAGTTTTGTGCAATTGGCTACAATTAACGTGTGCCTAAAGACCATAAAATTATAACAGCTACAAAACTGGAACCATTTTCCAATTTAGGACTTCCATGGGTTTGATCAGTTGCTGCAGGTCAGTCAGGTAAGTCACACCTGATGCTCCTTGGCTGTGGAGCTGATCACACCAGTGACATTTTCTGATAAATCTGCAAATACTGAAAAATCCATTGCAAAATAATGGGCAAGCAATGGAAGAAATCCAGAATGTATGTACAAGTCTGTAGAAGGAACTGATTATACTCAGAGCTCATGAGTAATTTTGACCTAAATGACACATTTTGTGCAGAAGTAGATGGAGGAGTTTGTGATAAGAAAACAAATAGTCCTGCCAGATCTAATGAATTTTGCAATGAGTTATCCAGTTCTTTTAACAAAAAACAATTGGAAATAGGAGTGGGATCAAGATGAGCACACAAGACACAAGCTGCATGGCAATTGCATTTCCTGAAAATTTACTGGGGTTTTAGATATGAAAATAACAACTTCTCAAATAGTTTTGTAACTTGAAGGAGCATTTAGTATAAGGTTTATACCTGGTGCCACTGCCTTAAAGTCCAGTAGGTTAAAAAAACAGTTTTTCCACCTCTAAAGATTCACAGTCCTGTATTCCTGCTATATTAAGATTTTGTTCTTCCTCATGATAGGTTTCAGAGATTTTCTGACATGGAAAAAGAGCTGGTTAGATAAAGATAAAGCAGTTAAATAGATAAGTTTAGGTAGATAAAGCAATAAAACTGATGATATGCAACTGTTGCCATAACTGGCTGAACAAGAAGAATAAAAATATAATAAGTAAAAATGTACATCTAGTATTCAGGTAGCAGAGTGCCAACCATGCATGTAGTTACCCATTTCAATATTTGTGTTTGTATATGATCATATAGATCATTTGGCAGAATTTAAGTTTAATCTCTTAATTAATTATACTTTACCTTTGATCAGCCAGAATTTATGAAAAATGTGCTAGTGTAGTCACAGAGAAATTCTCACTCTTCACAGCATGGACCTTGGCATAGCTCTGTGCTGCAGATTTCTTTAATGTTTTCTCTGCACAATGCATGCCATTACTTTACAGCCCAGTATCAGAACAGCGCTGATCATTTTCCAAGTGGAAGAAAGATAAGAAAGCTGTTAATATAACATGCTTACATAAATTCATGTTTTTTGCCAAAATAATAGTGCTGACTTTGTGCAATTTGGCTGCACGTCAATTCCTTGTGAGTTTTCTCCACAGAAGGAAATAATTTTTCTTTTTTTTAATGATTTCAAAACTACACATCAGGGACATACCCTTCCCCTGGTTTTGCAATTGTTCAGAGCCAGTTGGTAGGTACATGTATTTTTTATGGGCAAGTGGTGTGTATGAAGAAACATTGCTTATGTCCAATGATCTCTATGTCTTTCCTTTATATACATTACTGTTACAAATACAGCAGTTTTCTACCTTTGGTCAGAGCCTCAGCTGGGCGTGAAATAACATAGGTCCTTTTAATCCAGCTGGCACTTGAGGTTTTCTCAGAAAGCTGCTCTATTTATCTTAATTTCTCCTTAGATTTTCACATTCACAGTGAGTTTCCCTTACAGAGACAGTAATTGTCCATATGATTAAAAGCTCATGGATTCAAAATGCAAAGTTAGCTAGTTCCTAGGATTTTGTTGTGGTTTTTTTGGTGGTTTTTTTTTTTTGTTTTGTTTTGTTTTGTTTTGTTTTGTTTTGTTTTGTTTTAATTTAAATTGAAAACTCTCCTGTTTTCACTCCTGGAATCAGTAAATAATTTTGGGAAGCTGTCAGGTAAAAACAATATCCTTATTTACAAGCTTGAGAGAGAGGATTCTCTTTTTATCAACAGTTCTTATGTCAGATCTTTGTGAAGATAATAGGAACAAAGATATGTGCAGAAATAACCGATGCTCCCTCAGTGGAAACTGAGCATGTCATAAAGCAGCTAAGCAAAAATATAGTTTGACAATTCACCTCTTTTAAGTAGGATAGAACTAGAATGAAAGGCTAGGATTGTATTACTCGCCGTTCCATGCAACATCTCTTCTAAAAATAGTTCTTCAGTTTTCATTTAAACTACATTATGAATTTAGATTAGTGATGAAATAAATGCTTGAATCTCGAGTGTATAGCCATGTCAGTCTGTCTTACCTGTGTAAGACCTTTGCTGCAATTCTGGCAATTGCATAGAGAAAGCAAGCAGTGTTTGTTACTCCTTTACTATAAGAATGAGCTTTTCTTTTGATCTACAATCCCCTACCACACTTTTCTTCTGCCTACACTTTGCGATGCATCTTTGGATCAGACGGTGGCTCAAATTTGTATTCCTGGTCTACCTGATACTTAGTTTCTCATTCTCACTGCCATGGATCAATGATTGCTTTCAAAGTTAAGGCTACATGATGCATGTAGAGAGAGACAGTTTAGTGTGTCTTTTTTTACAGATTAAAGAATACTTTTTTATAGATTAAAAATAATCTAGAATATTTTCTAAATTATTGGTTTTCTTCTTTAACAGATTAAAAATAACCACTTAGCATCTGAGCCAATCAGAGTTATCAACTATTTGGTCCCTCTCCTTTGTGACCTCTCCTGATTTGCCTCACCAGAAAGGAGAACTTTGTACTTGTGTAGGCTATGTTGACGTTTAAAAGGCTGTTAGTTTTTTTGGAGTGCTCCAACTGAACACTCAAGGTAAAGTATAAGATAAGCCAGGATAAAAATGCTGCTAATCATAATGACCTTTGTAAAATCAGTCAGCTATTGTATGTATATGATAATTAGTTCTTTTTCTCATTAAAGATCTCTTTCAAAGCTCATTTGAGTCAATGGAGATCTCTGCATTGATGTTAGTGAGCTTTGGATAGCTCCCTGTATGAATGAGATGGTGACATCAAAAAGAATTTGTGTTCGTAGTTTCTATTAGTATGTGGTTGTCATTGTAATTTGCATTCTGCTGGTGACAGACTGCCTTTTTTCATTACAATTGTGTGTGCATATCTGTGGGTAAAATGTGGGTATATTGGTATAATTACTTACATATTTTTACAATAAATCTGTTAGGAAGATACATCTGGCTTTGTAAAATGCACATGAGAAAACAGTTCTTACAGACATACCTAAAATAAGTCCAGTTTCTAGCTATTTATATGATTAGTGGCATTGAATTTGCTGTTATAACCTGAAACCATACTATAAACCTGTAATATGATTCCAAATAGAAAGTCTTAAAATCTGTGTTTCTTAGACTGCTGTTTAGATACTGATATTTTGTACCCTGTATTATAATGTCATTGGACTGTTCTTTCATTACTGTTTTTTCGAATGAATATGAACTTCTGTATCTTTTTTTTGACTTTAACTCTTTCTTAGTTGTGTTTGGATTTTTTTGTTGATTGCCATTATGTTTTCTCAATACATTGCATAAGTGTATTTTGTCTTGCAATTCTGTAGGCACTATTTTACCATTTATGTAGTATGCTCATACAATACGTGAGTTTTGGCTTGTTTATGTACCAATATAATTGACCTTTTTCCCCACAACTTTAGTATCTTTCTGTTTATCTCATGGTTCTAGCATGTTTTGGCAGCTTCTTGATCAATTTATTACTAAAGTTGGATCAAAATATAGTTGTTTGCTATTTATATTTCAGCTTTTCTGGAGATATAATTAGGTAGCATTATTTAGATGAATTATTTTCTGGTATTTTAGTTACTTTAGGGCTTACATTATATGCAATTTAATTAGCTAGAATTAGGAAGAATTAGAATACAATAGTATGCTAGTATTAGAAATAGCATTGATAATATTAGCATTATTTTGATATTTATTATCTAATACATATTATTATTTTGATAATCATGTCATGTACATTGTATTATATATTATATTTATTATATATAATTAGTTAATTGTATTGTTATTTCCATCTGAATGCTGTAGCGGGTCTTAAGAATAATTTTTTATTATCTTAACAGCATTTAAAGATAAAAAAAAAATGAGTTGTGCAAATGCTGTTTCCTTCGTATCCTCAGGCAAACTTGGAGGAACTGAGATTTTGGTAGTTTGACAGAGTGTCTTATGAAATATATTTCCATCATCGCTGAAAGAAGGCACATTGAGAACGTAGTATGGTGGCAGAATCACCCCAGGTCTTCACATCCAGTGCACTGTTCACATTTGTTTGTGTAGTAGGACCAGGCTATATATAGATAAATAGTTAGTTTTCAAGAGCATATTATTTTTGTGCTGAATTTTATCTTTTAAAATTTCATTTAGTTTTGTCTGTGCCATGGTTAAAATTTAGAACTTCAATCCATTTTCTATATAGTAAAGGTAAAAATGAACCTTTTGGCATGCTGGGAACTGAAATATCTGTTCTGGAGCTGCTTCAATGTGTCAGAATAATAAAAATTTATAGAGTCATAAACTAATTTTTCACTTATATCTTCTTTTTGGGAAATGCAATACCCAAGATGGAGGAGTGATAGCTCTATTCATATGTGTCATTCAGGAAGGCATTCTTTGCAAGTCACACTAAAAACCCCTATCATTGCATCCGTCTTGGTTTTAATCTTAAATTGCAGTTTCTTGGCCTGGTCTGGAATGTAGTTGCACAAACAAGAGGGCATGAAGCAAAGACACAAAAATAGGAATAAAAGTCGTGAAATATGAACTAAATGTGCAGAGTAGAAATGCTTCACGGAAAGGGCCGTTCTTTGCACTAGGCTGGCAGCCTGACAGGTCTGCTTCTGTGTTTGGTATTGCTGAAGCAAGTAATTTATCCTGACGGTAATTTTGCCAGTGCTGCAAGAATCCTATTTCACTAAGATTAACACCTTCTCCCTTGTTTTGAAGAACAAATATGCTTTATTTTTTGTTTCTGGATCTTCTTGTCATCTGTCTTACTGACCTTGCTGTTTGCGTGTGTATGATTTAGCAAGCATTTTTCATGAACTCCAGATCTGGCAACTGAGCTTTTTAGCTTTCTTAAATCTTTTTGGTTGCTTGTTTGTTTGTTTTGTTTGTTCAGGATTTTGTGGGTTTTTTTTTTTTGCAAGGCAGTATTGCATCCTGTCAGGGCTGGGCCTCTTCTGCTGCCCCAATTACTGCTAATATTAAATGTTTTATCACTTCAGCATACAAAGAACTAGGGTTGTTTTTTTCTTTTTTTTGCTTGAATACTGTCTCCTGTTGTAAGACAGATCCAATCACAAGAGAAAGCAAGAAGGGAAAGGCTTGGGGTAGCCATTATTCCAGATAGCTTTTGGAGTAATAATATAAAGTATTCATATACTGTCAGCTGAAATTCTCAAATTGTCCTTTATGTATGTTTTGGCCTGTGACATCATTTGAGCTCTTCTTATTCATCACCACTATGGTAGCAAGTTGAGTCACCTGTTTTGAAGGAAAAAAATAATCTTAGAAGGAGTGAATAAAAGGAAAATTATGGCATGTTTATAATTATATATCATACAGGATTTATTCTGTAGGAGGGGTGTTGGTAGTGAGATTGTGAGAATTAACTTCAAAGAAGGTATGTTTTTTTTCTTCCTGTATTAGGTTTTTAATCAGAGCTTTGTCTAGTAAGGTTTCTGCCCAGCAGAACACACTGATATCTTGTAACTGGTAGTTTGGAGAGGGAATTGTGTACTATCTGGATCCCAGAGAAGAGGCTGCTTGTACGGAAGCAAAGTGTTTAGTTTCACATCATGATTGACAAAGTACAGCTGAAATTAAAACAATGACATAATGAAAACTGGGCTAAATTTTAAAGTAAACTCAAGCACAAACTATAATTTGTGTATTTTTCTGATTTTTATGTGTATTCATTCCAATGAATGCCACCATACTACGTTCTTAATTTTCACTGAAAACAACAAATGTGAAATCTGCCATTCTTCTCCATTTCAAATACTATTTTGCTTCATATCATGATCTTACAGCATAAGCAATCAAATAATGATGAGTAGGTTTTAATGTGGATGCCTGAATTCCCATTTTCTACTTGAGTCCAACATGCGGCCGCTAAATTGCAGAATGCTCATGATGTTTAGGCCTTCATGAAACAGATTAAGTCAATCTGGCAACTTTAATTTGCATTTAGCTTCTCTTCTGCTAAACATTTCTTTCATCCCCAAAAGTTATTTTTTTGGGTTTTTTTTGGGGACCTAGTTGAAGTTTTGGGAGCTAGAGACCTCAACAGCTTGACAGAGTTTTCGCATAAGAGGACTCTGTAGGCAGAAGAAGCTTGTGTGTCTCTGTGCAGCACAGATGTGCTATGTTTATAGCTCCATTATTTCACACACTAACAGGGAATTGGGCAGTCATCAGTTTTAGTCTGAAAATCTGCCTATTGCAGTTGTTTTGTCTTTGACTAAGACCATGAAAACATCCTTGGCTGTGAAAAGTAAAAAGCTTTGGTTTTGCTGTTGTCACTTGATTGATTATAGCACTGAAATGGTTCAGTACAAGTTAGCACAGGTTAATTCTATTTGCAGAATCAGTCTTTACTTATAACTACAATAGGCATTGGCATGATTTAATGTAATTTTAAGACTTTCTCAAGCAAAAACAATTTCAGAATCTAGATGTTTGCAAAGCTAAATTCACAATGATTTTCATGCATGGCAGTGTGGCTTTCACTTGTGCTTCCAGTGCATATGGATGATGCTGTTCTTGATCTATGTTTCTCATCTCTGCTTTAAACTTTCCTCTCTCCTCCCCATGCCCATGAATGCTCCTAGATATTGTGAATGTTTGTGAATATTTTGTGAACAGTGCAAGATGCAAATGTTTTCCTCTGTATTAATTCATAGTGCATTTCTTCTACTATATATCACTGGCCTCTTGCTCTGCGTATGCATAAAAATGTTTGTGATATCCATCTTTTTCAGTGATCATGTGATATATAAAAGGTCAGTTCAAATATTTCCATTAACTACAATAGGTACCAGTTGAAAGAAGACTCCAAAAGAGTCTATCTCCTTTGGAATAAATTTTACAGGGTTTCATATAGAATGATAAGCCTTTGTTAAGTTATTGTTTGGGTTTTTTTTTTAATCTACCCTCTAAATATTAATAGATTACTATAGAATTTTGTAGGACTCTTTCAAGTCCTACAAAACGTTAAAAAACATATTCTGTGGAACCCTGTGCACTGGCTTTGTTGTTTTTTCACCTTCATTGTTAAAAGACAGTTAAAAGAAACAGATCATCACTAAGGTCATACAGTTCTGTGTTTAGGGCGCATACATGCTGTCATGCCTAACAATACCATGCTCTGTAAAATCATTAAAGTTTTTAGATTTTGCCAGCCATGTTGCCACAATGTTCATATAGTTTTGTGTGCAAATGGCCAGGTTGATTGCTTTTCAAGACAAAACTGAAGTGTTTTGAAGTGCATGCACTTCAAGAGTGAGTTTTGGGAGTAGAAAGAAAGTTGTCTTTTATTCCAGGAAAAGTGAGATAAAACCCAGGTATGTCTATATTCTGAATTTATATATAGCTTCAAAAGAAATCATACCTGTAGGCACAAGCTTCAGGAATTACAGTACTACCTGAAAAATCTGCTGGATTTTTGTCATTTTGTACTTTTTTAATAGGGCGCGCTTAATCAGATGTTGATTGTAAGAAGCAATAGACCTTAGGAATAAAAAAGCAATCACAGCTTTGGAGAGAAAGAAGAAAATAGCATAGCATGCAGAGAACAAAAGCCTTTGCAGATTACCTGAGTTTACCTCTGAGCCAAGTTCTTGGTGGAATAGAGGAGGTTTTGTATGAAATTTGGTGGGAGAGGAACAAATAGTGTAAAACTTCCAAGAGGCGTTTTAGAGTAAACAGTTTTACATACTTAGCAGCTGTAAATGGTGAGAGGGCTAGAGCACCTCTCCTATGGAGACAGTACGAGAGCTGAAGTTGTCCAGCCTGGAGACAAGGGGACTCAGGGGACACCTTATAACAGTCTTCTAATGCCTAAAGAGGACACTTCAAGAAAGCTGAAAAGGGAATTTTTTTGCAGGGGCATGTAGTAACAGGACAGGGCAGGGGCAGAATGGCTTTGAAGTGAAAGAGGGTAGATTTGAATTGGATATGGGGAAGAGGTTCTTTGCTGTGGGGGTGGTGGGGCACTGGAGCAGGTTGCCCCGGGGGGTTGTAGCTGCCCCAGCCGTGGAAGTGTTTAGGAAGAGATTGGACAGGGCTTTGAGCAGGATGGTGGTATGGAGGGTGTCCCTGCCCATGGCAGAGGGGTTAGAACTGAATGATCTTTGGGGTTCCTTCCAACCCAAACTATTCTGTGGTTTTCTGGTTAAACTATGCCCACTGTTAAATGCCTTCAGGGAGCTGAAGCAGTTTTTTTTTTAAGAAAAATAAGCAGAATAGCAAGTTTGGTGATTTATTCTGCTGAGATGCCACTTCTTTCTGTTTCAAAACTTATAACAAATGTTTCCTGTAGTCTTAGCTTTTAATTTGAGAAAGATGGTAGAAATCCAGGAGGTTTTCTTTCATATAAAATAGTTTTTTTTTTTCAGTGGGTAAATTGGGATAGCATCAATCTTTCAGCATGTGTCAACACAAGGAGCAGCTGGTAACTGCTCTTAGAAGAAATCCAAGGATGAAATGATGCTTGATTTCCTACCTTGCTCTTCTTTCGGGCAAGAGAAGATCAGGAAAGACAGGGAAACTAGTACAGTGCTTCAAAGAGGAAATCTCATTTCCTGCCTTGTGCCTGTTCTGTTGCACTGACGGCAAGTCAGGAAAACTAAACCACTGCCTTCAGTTGCAGGGAAGGGAGAATCCACTGGGCAAACACCAAGGGAGTCATTAGACCAGAGCAATTTCTGGGTAGGACAAGTGAGGTCGGAGGAAGAAGTAATTTATTCTAAATGACTGGGAGCACACCAGCGAATTCAGACCTCCTTCTGTGCTTCCTATGTTCTAAAAAGCCTTTCTGTATTTTCAGATTAGGCAAGATTTCCTAGCTTTGTACAAACATATAGAACAGGAATGACTGCTTTTTTGAATTTACCTTTGAATGTGTAATATAAATATGCCTGTGTGCTTTACAGTGCCTCTATGAATGATCTCATATTTGTCACATGCAGGTTTGCCATTAAATATTGAAGAATATGTGAACTATAACAGATAACTAACTAGTAATTTCTTTCTACAAGGAAGGCTAGTGTTTATGAACCTCTTATGCCATAGTTGTATCATCAAAGGATAAGCTTTTTCAAATTCCTGCCTAATGCTCACACTGATGTTTTCTGGTACTTAAATTTCATTTGCAGATTACAGGGCCAAGCAAGTTTCACAGCATGACAGACCAAACTAAACACCATTGCTAAACATAAGGGGAAGATGGAATTATCCTTTTAAAGATTTCTATCAGTCATTATGTATGACAGCAAGCTTCAACTTTAAATCTGAACTTAATGGAATAAAAATAAAGCTGAATATAGTAAAACTCTCTTTACATGGAATACTACCTTTTAAAAGTTATAATAAAAAAAACTCAAAGGTGGCAAAATATATAATTTTCAGTCTGGAGAAAGATTGATAGCCTTAAAATGTCTCCTTTCATGCCAAAAATAATCTTTATGCTAATGGACATTTCTTATAATATTGCCTAAAGGTAATTAGAAACTATGAAAGAGGATAGGAGACTTTCAGTTCACATTAATAAAGTAGTACAGTGAGGGAGGATAGAGAATAGCTAATGTATACTGTTGTCTGGCAGACAGTATGAAAATTATTGAAGGGATATTTAATTTTGATACTAAATCAAAACTGTGGTAGGAAATGGAAGACAAACTTTTATTCCTTCCTGTGGTATGTTTTTTATGGTATGTTTAAGAATAGTAAAGGCTATTCTTATAGATGCTTCCGTCACTGAGAAGAGTCTCCCAAAGATAGGGGAACATTTTGGTTTGGTTTTGAATATGATACACAGCACTGTCCATTTATTAGAGAGAATTGAGAGGAAAATACCCAAGTGTGTATGTAGAAAGAGAATGTTATAGCACTTGATAAGAATGGTAGAGTGTGGGAAACAGAGCATCAAATATATTCATCAATATCAGACTATAAAGAATAAGCCCTTTATGGAGCAGTTTGCTAATATGCACATGGGAAGAAAATGAGACTGCAAGAACTGCGTTTTTTTTTTTTTTTTAAGCAGTATTAAGGTGTAGTAGGAGTGGTGAAACCATTTGTTTGTATTCAGATATATGCACTGGATTCTGGGAAGCACAATGTTAGGGGTAGTGGTATGTCCTCCAACTTTCTTGTGCTATTTCTGTAAGTAAAAAAATAACACAGAATTGAGTGATAATGGCATTTTGAGTTCATCCATCTGTGAGAAATGCTTACTAGTGCCATTTTCAGTCTGTGGTCCTGCTGGAACTGTGACAGGTTTAAATGGAACTGGTTTGCTATAGCTAAGAATATATAAACTTGAACAAACACCATGATTGTTCAGCCCCTTTTGATTACTTCTGGAAATTCAGAACTTCCGCTGGCTTCTGGAGCGTATTGTCTAGCAGCACGTATGTATGAAGGGGAATTGAGAGTGAGGTGAGAATTTGTGCTTTATTTTCATAATTCCATACACAGCAAGAAGTAAAAAACGAAGAGATGAAAACAAAGGCATGATGAATAATGTAATGCAAGCCTTAGTAAGGATTATTCTTTTTGATTAACTAATCTTAAGGTTTCTCTTGAAGGTTGACAGTGTTATAGTTTCCCATGTGATTTCAGTTTTGATGAGAACTTGCAAGGCGCACCTCCTGAGGTGGCAAAACCTCAGTCCGGGTTCAGGGTGTTTTAGGAGAAGAAGCCTTTCTTCCTACAAAAGTTCTTCCAGAATTCTACCTTCACATAAACTTTTCTCTTTGAAGTTATGTACACTAGCAAGGGATAGAGTAAATATTTTGAATATTGAAAGGGCTTGATTCAGTTCCTTTACTGTTGATGTTGAGTGCCATTTAGTATGCCTTGTGCTAATCTCTTCTAACTTCTAGCTTCAGACGTTGAAGAGCTTGGGTCTCCTGTAGGTCTCATGTCATATCTGGTGGCCTATGCCCATGACTTAAATACCTTAGGATATCTCAGAGATACTTATGTTTAGGCAACTGAACTGCTTCCAGGATGTCAAATCAGAAACAAACAGGTCAAGATAACTGCAAGCTACCATCTTTGTATTTTTATAGCGCTGTAGAGAGACGCAGAATATAAAAACGGAGTAAAGTTAATTTACTGTAAATGTGTGTGGTGTGATAGGTCTGTTCCCATGAAAGAGCCCAACGTGGAGACACGTATTCTTTTTCTCATATTAAAAAAAAAAAAAAAAGAAAGGGAGAATTGTTTTCCCTTATGCTATTTTAACTATTTCAGCCTTTATTTTTAAGGAAAAGGTCTTGAACAGGAATTAAAAACCACCTAAAAGTGATACAAACCAAAAAACCAACAAAACAACCCAAACCAAAAAACCACAAGCAAAAACATTACACCCAGCTTATGTGAAAATCTCCTTACCTTTTAGAAAAGAAAACCTAAATTTCAATTTTTCAGCATTGTTAAGCATGCAGTAAAATAATCCAGTTACAAGATTTAATGGCAGTATCAAGCCCACACAGCTTGGCTACATCTTTCAGAAGAAACTTTTCATGTGAGGCAAGAATGACACTAAAATAGTACATCTAACAGTACCATCAGTGCTTTTCTGCAAGGTTTAATCTCTGAAGTTGTGGGCTGTTGCTTTTGAAGCTCAAATTTCAGCTAGAGTGTATGTTAGATTTAGTGAGCTGTTTGATTTCATTACAAGGCATAGGTCTGCTGCATTTCTCTGACTGCACAATCCACCTGCCTTTGCAGGGAGCATTCCTGCGGGAATCAGAGTGTTCATACAATGATGAAAAATTAAACCTTCCATTTGATGCTCCTTTTATTGAGGTTTACCGGAGGATGTTGAAACACCTTCTGTGTAACAGTCAGCTGGAGTAAAGTATTATCCATCAGTGAAGGTATAATGATTATGTGAATACATATTTATCTCTTTATCTGGTGACAAGCTCCAGTGAAGCTTGGAGCATTCCTTGTGGTTATCCAAGGCGTGTTATCACATTTCCTATTAGATTTTGATGCTATTTTTTTGTCTAACACTTGTTTTTATCAGTTTCTCTGTATGCCAAGTGAGGAGCACTACTCTTAGCAAGTTAATCCTGCTTTCTGTGCAGGAGATATAACCTCCTTAGAGCAGCTCTTTGCACACTAAAAAAAATACAGAGCTCTCTAAAAGAACTGTCAGCACCAAACTGGGAAGTGCAGTGGCTGCAGCTTGTGTACATGAAATACAGCTTGTTTTAAACTTGAAGTAGCTTGTAATGTAGCTGCCACACCATTAAACGCAATGTGAACTTCAAAAGCTGCTGGAGACTTTGAATAGGTTTTAAAGGCAGCCTTAGCACTGATGTGGAATTCAAGCTGCTCCAACCTCCTTGCTGGCAGTGCCCAGATTAGCTCATTGAATGCTGGGAGTTGAGGTGTCCTGTTGAGCAACTGGGATTTCAGTACAGTTTTCCCTATGTCTTCAGTGCTATATTGGCTTAAGTAACCTCCCTTTTCATTTTGGAAAGGAATATAAAAACGAATTATACAAACTCATTGGACTTGTGTCAGTTCTTTTTATCCATGTTGAACAGTGTTACTCGCAATGCAGCTGGTGCTCCTCACCTCCTGTTGGTCTGTGTTTCTGCAGAACTCTGGCAATATATGTTGCTGCTTCCTCCTCTCTCAAGACTTTTTATTATTTTTTAAGAAAATTAAGCTTACTGGGTTTTACTTTGGATAGACTGCTATTAACAATTTCCTATCTATTGGTACTAAGATTATTTTAATATTCTAGTTCATAAACTCTTTAGCCTCTAAAGCTAGTAATTCCATAATGGGTAAACTGCCTCATCATTTCTTTCTGAGGCAAGGCAACAGTGTTGTCCCAGCTGTGTGATCTTTTCCAGATATTCCCAAAGGATGTTAAAAAAAAGTAATAAAGCAACAAGGTTAAAAACCCTCCAGGATTTCCCACTAGCAATTGCATTCATCATAGGCAGCTCTCTGGTGGCCTCTTGGCCTCACTAATTGCCTGTTGTGCAAAGCAATTTTATGTCTGAAATAGCTTATATACTTCTAGCTTGGGTAGAGGCCAGAAATCAGGCCAAAAATTATAACTGATAAATCATCACAAAATCCAAGCTAGTGAGGAAGTAAATTGGCTTGTCCTACTCTCTGTCTGTCAAATCTGAATATCCTATCTTTTTTAACATGAGTTAGTGGTTTTAAACCAACCAGTTTGCATTCTGCAAAGGCACGTTTTCCCAGCTGCTGTTTGTGAGCTGGGATGCGTTTGTGTTTCTGAGTGCTGGTACCATTCAGAGGGAGCCAGGGGAGGGGCAGCCTGCCCTCTTCCAGCCTAGCAAGTAAGCATCAGACCATGACATACAACATGCTAACATGTTATTCCTAAGGGTCTGAAGTCTACTATGTCTCCTTACAAAATTCTCTCTTTCAGAGTGTTCTGCTTCCATCAGCAGTGAGGGAAACTAGATTCTTATGCCGTAAAAATAGGCTATTAGGCAATGTTGGTCTGCATCATACCTTTTGTGTGTACGTACATGTATATGCACATACCCACATGTGCTGTCACTCCTATCCCTTAGTGAACTTGTGAAACATCACCTTTTTTGGCAATGATTTTTTTACAGTCTTTAAAAACATTAAAAGAAATTTAATGTCCTGGTTTTCACTGTATTTTATTAATAAAGAAATGGCTGTGGACATTTAACAGACTTCTTTTCAAATTTCCTCCTACCTTCTCTATCCCACTGTCTGATAGCTAGCTGGGAAGAACTAAGAATCTGAGGAGGAACACTTTCTGGAATGATGTGGACTATGGGTACAGATCAATGCCTAAAATGGTTTTGTTGCCCTCTTTGCTCCTCTCTCCCCCCCCCCCCCCCCCTTTTCTTTCCTTCTTCTTATAAATTAAATCTGTCTCACAGCTTGTACTACCCATGAAGGCAAGATGGCTATCCTGAACAGTTTATTTTTTAATATTTCAAAATAACAGCTCCTGGAAGTTAATAGAGTATTTTCCCATAAATCGAGTCAAACTGGGAGCATTCAGCAATGACATTTCCCTGTAGATGTGTATAGAAAAGCTTTTTTTTTATCCTCTGTCTGGATGCTATGGGTATAAATTACTATAAATTATAAGCTGCTGTGTTTCTGTGATGGCATAATTTAGTCTTGATCCTGAAAAATAAGTATAATTTTAATTCATTTTTACTGTTATGCTAAGATAGCCCATCTTCTTTATGAAACAGGGCTTGTCTACTGAAATGAAGGATGCGTTTTATGTTCAGCTTGCCAGAAGTGTCCTTTGCTATCATTCAGTGTGACATAATAATAGCTTGGATGTCTTTTGCTTTGCCTATACCATTTCCAGCATAGTAAAATTAAGAAATCATGGGTTTAGTATTGCTTGTCAAGAAGTCCTGAAACTTTCTCTTAGTTTATACTATAAAAGAAGTAAATTATGTGCATAGTTTACTATGCACATTAAACTATGCATATAGTTCTTTACAATTTCTTCTGAGAATTGGACCCAAACTAGTCTCCTAATTCCAATCTTGAAATTGTGTAGGGGTTGTGATGTTGATCTGAAAGCTGTAACTGGCTCAGGCTCTCTGAAGATAAGTTCAAGCACTGAAGTCAAAGCGAGGCTCTTTGCTGGGTAAAGGAGCTGGCATGAGGTTGGATGAGGCTCTGAGCCTCACAGTGCCAGCTCACCTCTCCTCCTTGTGCCTGCTTGTAATAAACACTCTCCTTTAACCTGAATCGTTCCAGCAGCTAGATGGCATTAGTTGAATAAGTGTATGCTATTAGCATGGGGTAGTGTACTGAGTAATGACAGCAGTCGGTCCAAGCCAGTCCATCAAATTGATTAGAATTAAAATTTTCAGTAACTTCTCTTAATGATATGAACATGTCGCTAATTTAGTCTGTTTCTGTTATCTTTTAATTTCTGATCCGATTGCTTACTTGGCTGAATTATAAATGTCATAGTGATAGGAAAATACTTTTTAATTTCAGCTCATCTGTTGACAATAAAACCTATATAATAGAGAATTAGGTCCCAAAGACCTTTTTTAGTTTGTTTTCTATATATACTGGCAGCCAGAGATGAATGTCATGCTGAGTTTAACTTAAAACAGTCTATTCCAATGTCTTTTTGAGATAGGAGGATGGAAAGTCAAATCACTGGTGACAGAGTGAGCTAGACGTGGAAAGAGTACTTGAACCCTGGCTTATTTTCAGATTTCTTCTCTGGAATTCATGGAGTTACATAGAGGATGATCTAAACCACTATGAAGGTCAATTAGACACTCTTTACCAGCTGCATGACCACATGTATATTTCACACAATTCTCAAAAATGCTTTTGTTTAAAGCAGCATGTGAGCACATTTTAAAAGCTTTTGTAAATCAATGGGATGCAAACACTTGCTTAGGTTTAACTTGACTAAGGAGGGAGTAATGTTAGTAATTGTTTTACTCCCATTCTGAAACAGGGATCTCAGTTCATGTTTTTGTACAGGAAAGGCCTGTCCACTAACCAAGAATCTTTCTATATGAATATCAGTGCTGTAAGCATCTTGTTTAAACTTCAACCTATAGGAACTAGTGTAACACAAGAAAGAAAGGAAGGACTGTCAGTTTAATTATCTATCTAGAGTCTTTTATTTTCTTTTTCCCTTCTTTAATGTTCAAAAATTCAGTAGTGAAGCATCTTTTTGGGGAAAACATTGTCCAAAATTATGATGAATATGTTAATGCAGGCAAATCTGCCCATCTCTTAAATTATGAGAACTCTCTGAAGATGTCAAAATATGATAACATTGCTGTCTCACCACTGACTGCACTTTAGTATTAACTATTTGTAAGTATTGCATATGAAGAGATACCTGTAATGTACTATGTACAAAACTGATGGTTGTTAACCTGGAACTGGTGAGAGTCACATACAGATCATGAAACCCTCCCAGAGAATCAGGAAAAATGTATGTTCTAGCCAGCCGCTCTTTACAATGGGATATACAGGAAAGAAACCAAACCCTATTTTGATTAGAACACAAAATAAATTAAACTCAGGCCAGATTAGACAAAGCCTTGCGCAACATGGTCTAGTGTGGGGTGCCCCTGCCTGTGGCAGGGGTGGTGGAACTAGGTGATCTTGGGATCCTTTTGAACCTTAACTCTTCTGTGATTGTGTCTTGTCTATCCTGAGGTTAATGATTGAAGGTAATGAAAAGTATTCTTTAATGTGATGCTAGTACTCAGGCTAAAAGTGGCAATTCTTTTTTTAGACCTGAAATGCTTTTAATTTCTGCTTCTGAAATAGCTAATACTTATGTCAGGAATTAAAAACTGCTGTGTAACTCCCTGTCGTGATTTACGGTCCTCACGTCATGCAGTTTTGCTCTCTCACTCACTTCCCCCTTGTTCTTCCCCCAACTCACTGAGGGATGGGAAGGCGAATCGAAAGAATGGAACTCCCACAGGTTGAGGTAAGAACAGTTTAGTAACTAAGGTATAACACATGACTGCTACTACCAATAATAATACTAATGACAAGAGAAATACAAAGAAAGAGAATACAATTGCTCACCCAGCCCCACCAAGCAGTGCACCCCCTTCACTTGATACCAAGCCCCACCACGCAGTGCCCCCCCCAGCCTTCTGCGTCTCTGCTTTCTGTTTTACATCCTGTGCATGACGTGCTGTGGTATGAAATAGCTCT
>JASSUY010007067.1:0-31831 GCA_032466535.1 Forpus xanthops | reverse complement strand
CGCTCGGGCTCCGCGGGCCGCCGGGGAACTCCGGTGGAGCTATCGCACCGCCCCGGTAATGGTGAGCGCGGGGGAGGCTGAGGCGGGCGGGAGCTGCCCCCGCGGGCGGGCCGGGCGCTGCTGGCTGCGGGGTGACGCGGCGCGGTGCTGTAGTAAGTTTGCTTCCTCTCAGGCAGCCGCAGCAGCAGTGCGGGCAGCTGCCGGGCTCCCCGCGCCGCGGGGCGATTCTCGGTGTGAGTGCCTGTGCCCCTGCCCGCGGGTGTTGGAGCCCTTCCCCGAGCAGCCGGTGCCGCCGTGGGGAGTCCCTTCCTGAGGGCCAGGCTGAGGCGCTGCGGCCGGCAGCCCGCGGGGCTCGCCTGCCATCGCCGGCAGGCAGGAGCTGTGTGCGCTCCGGGGACATTTGCCGTCGTGCTTGGGAAATACTTGTTTCGTTAGCTCGGTTCGCCTGCGGTCAGACGCTGTAACACATCTGCGGAGGAAGACCCTGAGAGCGATGGGAGACGGAGGAGTCGAGAGAAGTTTGGAAGGGGGGACGAAAGGGTGAGGGATTTATGTTGTCTTTGGTCTGTATTGTTTGGGTTTTCTCGGTCTCCTTCCTCCACCCCCTTTGTGGGATGAATTATTTAGCACCTCGTTTTAAATTCATCCCTAAAGCTGGCAAGGGGAGGCTTTCATGTCTAGGAGAAGAAAGGAGACGGTAGGTCTGTAGAAATCATGTCTGTCACAGAGCAGCCCAGCTGTGATCTCCGGTGTGCACTCCGCCGTTCTGCCTACGACAGCCGGGCTCACGCTGGAGATTCCCCTTCTTACCGGTGACCTAACAGCAGAGCCTGTTGTTCAGCATCTATTTTGCATGAGCTACTATGCTGTAGCAGTTGCAGCTTCATTCAGCTAGAGAGCGAGGGTAAGAGGATTCCAGTTTAATTAGCAGTTTGCTAAAACCAGTCAGCATTGTCTGGTCACATGTTTATAATTTTAGAATGTATGTCTTCGTTGCAGTCAGTTCTGGTGGTGTGCATAAAGCGGTGCCACATGCTGTTTGCAGCATTGGCTGTGGCAGCTTCGTGTTTCTGGTGGTTTAATTTACTGCGGCATGTGTTTACTTGTGCAGCGGCAGATTTGCTATGTGCTGTGGGTATTCTGCATGAAGCAGATCGAGGAATCAGAGCATATGCTGTGGAGGTTTTTATTGCCCAGAGAGCTGCAAGATGTGTCTTTTTTTATTGGAGCATATTCAGGTTGACATCTTGAATTACCCAGATACTGTGCTGCTTGTTTTCAATAATAGGACTTCTGTGTGGTTTTAGCATTCTTACTGGAGTCTAAAATACTCTTAAATGTTGGGGCCTTCCTCTTTGCTCCTCCCCCTCGCTAATTACTCTGGTTGTTCTCAAACAAACAGTTCCTCTCTCTCAATATCCCTGAAATCAAACACTAGCAGGCTGTACCCTGTCTTCTGCTTAGCTCAGTGAGTCACTACCATGTCTTGTGCTAGATTAAGCTGTTGTAGTCTTGCTGCTGGTTGAATATGGAAGATCCTCTGTGTATACTGTGATTTACATTACTGTAAATAGGGTAATTGAATTACAGCTTCTCTGCAAAGTCTTGTTCCTCTGGTGTTATCAGAGATCAGCCAACTTTAGTTGGGGCGCTAGACAGGCTGCTGCCTAAACGTTGGCTGGAATTCGACAGTTCCCTAGCTCTTATAATTAGATAAAACTACTTTTGTTTCTTCGTTTTGAACCCTGTATTGCTGAGGAAGCTGCGGGAGTCTCTGAAAGCAAGACAGCACTAGGTGTTAACTCCCCCTCCAAGGTAAAATGCTTGAATAACAAAGTTAATGACATTCTTTTTTGTGTGTTAATTCCTGTATCAGAGGAGAAAAGATATTCTGAGGTTAGCTATGGGGTGTGTAACAGTAAGAGATTTTTTTGCCTTTTATAGCAGTCAGGATTCATTCAGGGCCTCCACTTGCTCGACAGAGGAGGGAAGTGTTCTATGGATGCTGCTGCTGTAGTGGGGGAAGGAGAGAGAATGAAATGAGTTATCTGTCAGCTCCTAATGACTTAATTTGAGGATCTTAATTGGTGAGGATGAAATGTGCAAGCTCACGCAGAGCTTTAGTTGAGATGAGTATGTCTTCTCCCTGGCTTGACTTCTTTTTACTGCTGCGTATGCCTTTTTCTGGTCGATAACTGCTAATATTTGTTTCTTGCTACTTGTTTTAAATAAGCTGTTTCCTGCCCTCAATTTTAGCTGACAAACAGTTTGAAATCCAGGATGTGTACTTCTGTCATTCCTAAGCCAGTATGAATCCTCAGATAGAATTGTGACCTTCAAATAGGAGCCAAATCATGCACTTGCAAGCACATGCCTTTATAAAACTGGCATTCAGAAAAGGGAATAGGGAACCCTGGATGGATCTTATGGGTTTCAGATTCAAGAATAAAAGTTTTTTCCACTAGCTCCTGCTGTCATTTTACCTCTGTCAGGACACTAGAGGAGTTGAAATTTTTGTTCAGTTCTATGTTGCTTTTGTTCTTCTCAACATTGATGAAAGATGCAAGTAATCCTCAACGCTTTCAGATTGTGTGCATGTACCGAAATACCAGCCAGTGATAGAATATGTGCCATTCTTGTTGCTTTTCGAGAGGCTTTTAGGTTTTGATGGCTAATAGGGAGCAGTTGAGTATGTATGGCACTTCATGTTTTCTCCTGGTTGGTAGTCCTTGTTTATATTCATGCTATTAAAAAATACTGACAGTTCTTCGTTACATCTGGATATGCAGCTCTCGTAATTTTTGTAAATAACTTCACTGGCTGTTTAGTGGAATTTAATAGCTTTTTCCATAGTATGTTCCTAAATAAGCTGCAAAACCCCTATCTATGTATATTTTGAAGGTTGTGGCTCATAAGCTACTAAACAGGAGTCTGAGGTCTAACAGCTCCAAAGAGAATCTGTTGTAACTTGGCTAATACCCAACCAGAGCTGGTTGTTACAACCACATATTGATATGTCATTTCCTAATGACAACATGGCTCTTTTCTTACCAAGTTGCAGTACGTACAGTTCTCAAAATTGTTGGTGTTTTCTAGAGGCATTATCTTAAACCTGCTCACTTTTACACATTTACCAGGTCAGTTGAGAGATGCTGTGCCTAACAGGTTGCTGAGGAAAGATGTTCTCAAGAAGCCCTTTTGTGTGTCCTCAAAGTTAAATGATGTGGCTGCATGATCACTCACAATACTCTAAGAGAAACTCATGTATCTGAAGGATGCATCTTAGCCAAAAGGTATCGTAAGGACAGTGTTCCTAGGTAATTTTATATGAAGATGAAATTTTATATCAAGATGAAATTAAGCTGAAGGCTCTTCCCTAGTAGTTTTAAAGATTATCACTGGATTGCATTTTATGAGCTGCCATGTGATAGTGATTTAGAAGGTTTTCTCTTTTCAAAGCTGTGATGGAAGCTAGTAGCAAGTGTTCTCTGGACGTTTTTTATTTATGTTCCTTCAGGCTCAAAGATCTCTTTCAGCAGAATCTCCTAATGCCATGTGTTCTAGTGATCTGGTGCTGACAGAAAGAACACTGAGTGATCTGTGCTGCTTTGTGAAATGACAGCATTTTCCTCTGCACTACTGATCCAATCTGAGACCCTCCAGCTTTTGGTATTTTCTGAGATTTTTGAGTCAAACCTGGTGATACATTTGTAAAGCACAGGTGGATAATGTTGCTTTTTCAAAGCATTATATGAGTATACTGAAGTATTTAGCAAACACTGGGATTTTATAGCTTCTCATCTTGATGCTTTAGTGTGGGTGTCATTATGTAGAAGAGAGTCTGAAAGATGAAAGACACTTCATGCTGTCAGTGCAGGGAAGCTGGATGTCAACTGTGGGGAGGGAGTGGGCAGTTCAACATTTTGTTTGCTGAAAAGTAAGGGGTGTAGATTAAAGAGAGGTTTTGTTGGCAATAAAAATCGAGTATTTTGGTAAAAGTACTTTTTAGCACTCTGACAACCTAGTTTAAAGAACTCAGAATCAGTTGAGTAGGGATTGGGTAATCGGTAATTTACATCTGAAACTTGGATAACCAAGTATGTGAAAATATTTCTTCAAATACTGAGAAATCCTTGAAGCCTACTGAAATAAAATTGTCGTGTATGAGGAGACCCCTCCTGCAGCGTTTCAGCATGAAGAATCTCCAGACAACTAATTATATAAACAATGTACTAAATCTCAACAATTATTACATCTTTTAATGTCACAAAGTTCTTATCCTCCTTTTCTTTCTAATATCTTATACTGCACTAGGTAAGGAGGTGAATCAGCATGAGCTGTTTGGAGACAGACAACTTTATGTTCCTATAAGACATGTAGGTAGGATTTGGCATTTTTCCTTTGCTGCACTCAAAAATTAGCTGATGTTCTGGTGAAAAAGCTGTCATCTTTTTCTTGTAGCAGCTGCTTTGCCCTTGGCCCGTTTGGACATTCCACAGTTTGTATCATTCTCCACATCCTTTTGAACATCTGTCTTATGTTTAACTTCTCCATTTAAGCATTCCTGTTGTTACTCCCAGAAGAGTGGGAAAGCTACCTTTTGGAGAGTGAGACATTTATCTCCAGACTTTAACTCTTCTGTCCCTGCATTGGATCGCTAGGTGCTTCTAATCTTTCTTCTTCATACCCAGGCTTTGTTATGCTTTGCTACTCTTGTATTGCTTTTTAAGGCAGGAGTGTTTTCAGGATACCGTTAGTAATACAATGTGCAAGGTTGACTGGGTTTGCAGATTACCAGATGTAGGCGGAGGTCATAGCTGGTAGTTCTGTATTCTGAAGTACCTTATTTTATTGAAATAAGGTTGAATTAACCCTCCCTCCACCAGATAGAACCTGATACCAGTTGAAGTGCCTCTCTGTACGCTACTAGCTGTTTAATTTGTAACCCCTGGGGAGATGGGGGCAGTCACTCTAGTGACACAAATGCAGGGGTCTGGGTAAAAAAAAAACTGTCAATCCTGAAACTTGCCCTTCTCTGGCAACCAGCAGCTTCTCTCAGCGTTGTTAGCCCCAATTCTCTTCGTGTTTTTGCAGCATCTCCTTTAGGAATGAGTAGTGGGTCTCAGCCTTGGCATGCTGCTGACAGAAACCAGAACCCTCACCGGCTGGCATTTGTCCCACAGCTGTATCTTCAAATTCATCTCTGCTCTGGCCCCCCAGACCCACAGAGTGCAGAAATGAGGAGCTAGTAAAGAGGAAATCTCAGGATTGTGTCTTAGAGTACTAAGGGGAAGAGTGCTCCACTGGTGCTGTTGGTGTTAACCTAGAAATGTAGTGCAGAGAAGAGTCATAATCATCAAAGGGGTGTTGTGTTTTGCACACATCCCATTGTGTTTCCTGGTTTTTTTTTCAAGTGGATAATGTCTACCTGAGGCACGTATCATAAGAAGCTCCAGAGGCAATGCAACTATGTTGCTGCTTGAACCGGATTGTAGCTTAGAAGCAGGTTTGAAGAGAATGCCTGTCTCTCCTGGCTTTCTTCTCTTTCTTTCCTTTGCAGCCATGGAGTAGAATGGATTCTTTACTGCTTTTAATTATTTTTTTTGTATTGTCTATTTAGCCATTTCCCTTTAAAAAGAAATGATGGGACTTTTGTTGACATTGTTGTGATATCACATGGTACATGGGAACCATCTGAGTACAAACTCTTCAAGCCTCCTGACCCAGTGAATAAAACCCTTCAGATTCAGCCTGGCAAATGTCCAAACCCAGTGTTCTGCAAACGCTATCTGTAGACCTCAGTCTCTGTTTCACTAATTCCACCTGAACTTGTAACTCATCATCTTAACAAGGCATTTCTGGCTTTATATAATTGCTTATGCAGCAAGGAAATTACTCCCTTTCTTTGCCTCCTGTGTGTCCACCTGACTCGTACTCGCACATAATAGTCTCCCCAAGTGGGTATGGCCTGCGTGTTCTTTTCATAGGGTTAGAACCAATTCTGTGCCAAGTCAACTGTAAAATGATTGTTCTAGACATTGAAAAATCTGAAAATTAAGACTCGGAGAATATGTTGTATTCTGATTAGACAAATTAGGTGAAAATGGTCCATTGTGTTTCTTTATCAACATATGATAATGGGAGCATGTAGAGCATTTTCATTTGTCAGCGGTTTTCATGCTGCTGTTTTGCTAATATAATGTTGCAGAATTCCACAGTTTTTCCAGAAAGCACGCATGCTGTTTATTCACTTCCAAGCGTGTGTGTGTTTAAAAAAGGAGGAAAAAATAGACAACATTTACCTTGCAGACCAGGCATTGTATCCTGCTTGGTTCTGACTTACTGAAAGGAAGTTACTGCAGTTTTGCCTTATTTCTGTTTCCTTTTCCAGGCTGATAAAATATCATTTATTTATTATCACACCATTGTTTTACATTCTGTTACCGTAGTATGTGAACAAGACTAATGGCAGGCAAGAGGAGTGCTGCTTAAATACTCTGGAAAAGTTCGTAAGATTTTTCTATAATTGGCTAAGTTACTCACAAAAAGTAGGGGCTGCCTTTTTTTCCTTGATAACACAAATCCCTGCAGCTAATAATTTTACTGTTTGGAATATGGGTGCTTTCATTTCTTAATACTTTTGTGCTCACTCATGTTCCTGGTCACAAAGGTGGAATTATTCCCCTGCATACTGAAAGGCACTAAGGATGAAATGAGGAATTAAGAAAAATAACAGAATTGTCTGTAGGAAAGAAGAAGAGCCAAAAATGAGTGACAGAGCAAAATACTAAGAGGTATGGGAGCTCTTTAAGCTTGGATGAGAAAAGGTGGTTTAGTAATTTACTACGTGGAGGAAGGAGCCGCAGTTTTGATGGTTACACTCAAATTAGCAGGAAGCCACGAGTTAAGCAAACACATGCCTACTGGCTTGAACCTACTTACACAGAGGAGTAGGGGTATTCAAGAGACTGTGCTGTACTTTCTTAGCTGGAAAGGGTGGGGTTTCAGATCCTGTGTGCTGAAACTGTTCAGCTTGAACCATATTCCTTTCCTTTTCAGGCCCCCGGTGCAAAATAGTATGTTGACTTAAGTAACTGTGAAGAGAGGACACAAGTCAAACTACAAGTGCTTCAGTATGTTGTGTGTAACCCTGTAAGAAAACAGACTTAAGCAAAAAAGAGTTTAGAGCTTTCCAGGGATTATGTAATTGTACTTAGTTCAATTTCTAATTCCAAAATATTGTGTAGGTTGTTGCATTATTAATGGGTGGTTTCCCTGCACAACTTCATTAGTTGGTTTGTCAGTTTTGTCATGTTTTCTGACCATCTTAAAATAAAATCATAGAATAGTTTGGGTTGGAAAGGACCTTAAGATCATCCATTCCAACCCCTTGCCATGGGCAGGGACACCTCCCACTGAAGCATGTCACTCAGGGCTCTGTCCAACCTGGCCATGAACACAGCCAGGGATGGAGTGTTCACAACTTCCTTGGGCAACCCATTCCAGTGCCTCACCGCCCTTACAGTAAAGAATTTCTTCCTTATATCCAGTCTAAACTTCTGTTTAAGTTTTAACCCGTTACCCCATTGTCCTGTCACTACAGTCCTGAATGAAGAGTCCCTCCCCAGCATCCTTGTAAGTCGCTTCTTCTCCAGGCTGAACAGCCCCAGCTTTCTCAGCCTATCTTCATACAGGAGATGCTTCATTCCCCTGATCTCTAAGAGCTCTTAATAGAACATTACTGAGATTGGCAAATGAAGAAGTGTGTTTCTGCTTTGGTCGCTTGAAGGCATCAGTGGAATTGAGTTTGTTGTATGTGGTGTAACTTGCACTCCTGGGACCCCTTGGAAAAAAAAGAGGGAATTGAGTCATAAGTAACTGGAGGTCTGTGTTTGTAGCAGTAGTCTTTTTATGTGTTTGTTTGTTGTATGTGAATTGAATCATCTGAGGTGTGACTAGCGTTTCTCCATTTCGTTCAGAAGCTATGGAGCACTCAGTAGGGTTTGATCTCTGCTTAGAAAATGGCTTACTCTGAAGCTCTGCAGCAGCAGCCATCCCCAGAGAAGTTTGGGTTTTGCTGAGAACTGTCAGCCTTCCCTCCTCAGAGAGGCATTCCTAAACCCCAGGGAATCCCCTCCTGTAAAGTTCTGGAGTAAGCAGCTAGGAGGAATAATAAGTACTTCCTTCCTTTCTATTTTCAGTGGCTGAACTAGAAAGTATCCACTAATGCTGTAGCTTGTGCTCACAAAACCCAGCATAGTATGGTCTTCTTTTCTTCACCCTCCTCCTCAAGTCTTCGATTTTTCTGCAAGGAGAGGTTGTGCAGCAAGCTTTAAGTTGAAAAAAACTGATTAAAAGTGTCACCAGGAATGTGGTTGACTGACTTCGTTGTCCAGTTTCATATTTAATGTAAAACTCTGAAGTTATCTGTAGAATTTTCATGTGCTCCAGATTTACTCTTTCTTCCAGCAGTGGGTATCAGGCTGGCTTCCCCCACCCCCAGCTCTCACAGACTGCATGTTTAGGTAGGAAGGCATGGAGAGCAGTGTGATGTTTTGGATCTTGAGAGTTATTTTGGAGTTGTGGAAGCGCCTCAGTCCTTCCTCTAGTTTCATGTAAACAGCTTTGCTGGCTGTTGCATAGGGAGGAACCTTTCAGCTGTGGGAACAGTGGCCAGCAGACAGGAGCAGTGTGTTGGATGTAAAATCCTTTTTGTGGCCGGAGCCAAAGACATTTTATCAAGCGTCCTGAGTGGGGATAATCAGTGACAAAACCTTTCAAAGAACTGCAGATGTTTGTCACAAGGATCTGCGCTGCTCTCTGTGTGTACTGTCAAAGAGGTACTTGCTAACAAACCTGAATTTTCAAGTGCTCATCTGAAAACTTTAATTTTAGTCAAACTGAATAACTTTTTCTGGTCTCCTCCTCTGTTATTTCATTACAAGATTTACATTTCTATCTTTCTTAAGCTTTGTTAAAAAAAAAGCAACCAAAGAAGCCCTAGCATTCACCTTTTTAAAAAGGTTGCAGTATGTGATCTGACTGCAGAAATATTCTTCTTGAAGGTTATTGATGCTTAGGAAGGAAAAACTGATGCCTGATGAGCTCAGTTAAGCCTCTCTTTGGGAGGAGTTTGAATGAGACTGTTCCTTTAGTCTCTGACTTAATTTGAAGTCTTAAAAAGAGTTCAGTGTCACTCAAATTCTGATAAACTCATTTTAATATTGGTATTTTGTATATTGCTTAATAAAATCACAGTGGGTGGAATGAAGATTCTGCCATCTGACTCCTGGTAGCAGGTTTCTTTCTGTTTGTAGCTTGAGTCTTCATGTGAAACAGGCGGGTGTGTAGCATGGGACAGTACTCTCATTTATTGCAAGTCAATGCATGAAAAGATAGTGACTTCCCTTATAAAATCTTTATTAAGGTGAAACATAATGTGTAAACTGAAATGCCCTCAATGTGGGTTTTAATTTAAGCTCTTCCAATGTAGAAGGACAGCAGCATTTCTCGTAAGATGCACCTTAGCTTTTATCAGATAGACTTCATCACTTTCACAGCTTTGTAGCTGCAGTTAGTAGAATCTGACATTGCAAATGGTTTTACTGCATTATTGTAATCTCTGGAGTAGTAGTAAAATGTATACATGGGACATGTGAGAGCTGCAGAATTGTTTCAGCTGGTTCCAGATAAGGTAACTGAAGGCTCCCTCCAGTGATCTGCCTAATTCAAATGAAGGATGAGATAATGCTGAAAAAGACCAGGAACTCACATGTTGGCGGTCTTCTGTTCCTTCACAATGTATCTAAGTTGGCCATAAATTGTTTTGTAAAGTCAAATTGGCTAAGTAGGTTGTTGCAGTGTGGTGCCATGATGAGGCATTCAGTTGGTTTAGGATTTGGCAGAAACCCAGTTTATGTAGGTGCAGGGAAGCAAAAAATGTCAACTCCAGAATGTGTTTCATCTGTGGCCTAAAAGGAAAGTCATTGTATAGGTTGGGGGAAGAAAAAGTTTCTCTTTTCAAAAGAAGTATGTGCTGCTTTAGGGAACGGTTGCCTACAAGTTCTGTGTGTGCTTGAGAGTTACTGAGCTGCATGAGCAGATAAAATCTTTGCCACCAAACCACAAAAAGTACTTGTGGAGGTTGGTAGTTGGGGATAGGAGGAAGCAACCGTTGTGCCTCAGGGGTCACTCACAGTGGGGGTATAGGTACTTCCTGGGAAAGGAAAGCTACAAAATAGGTTTGAAAGAGAGATGCAGGGAGCAAAGAAGAAGAACGGCTTTGTCTGTGATCAGGGTGTAAGGGTAGGGAGCATGGAGAAAAGCAAGAGAAAATCTGGCAGGACAGGCTGTGCATTATATCTAGTTGAAGTCATTGTTTCCTATTTAAACACGCTGATATCTGTTGGTTTTTCCTAAGTTCCTATGCATCCTATGGAGTAGAACTGCAGATTCTCTGAACACATGCAGGGGGAGGGTCTGTTGTAGACAGGTCAGTTATGCATCTGCTTCTTTTGCGATCAGATGTCATGCATGATTGCAGTAATCATTTTCTTTGCTTCCACTTTACATTAAGTTCTGAAGAACCATGCTTATATTGAAAGCAAAGCTAAAAATATCAAAGCAAGACCTTTAACCAAGGATACAAGAGTAAATATTTGTATGTCATGCTTTCTGAACAGGTTTGGAAAGCAAAATTGATTTTTCAGTCAGGTCTCCTATCTATGAAACTGTTCTTTCCTGCATTGTCACAAAATGGTTTACACAACCAGAGGATTTTAATCTTAAAGAGTTGCTATAGGAAAAGCTGCAGGACTGAATAAAGCACAAGGGAGGGGTTTGCTCTGCTGTAGCAGCAGGTTTTGTGAATGGTCATAATTGGTAGTTGGGTATAGGAGGCGTTGCGTTTTCCTTCTCCTTTGACTTACTAGAAATGGCAAAAATGGAGTTAACCGTAATGAAATTATTATTTTTATCAGACTCTAACCTTGCTCCCCAAAGATTCCTTTGTCCCAGAAATTCAATTAGAAGGATCAGGATGTATGCACAAGTATTTGAATCTGCCACAGGAAAATGGATACTGCTGAGGATTCCGGTTAGTGCTGTGGTGAACACTGATGATACCAAGGCAGTAACCAGGTTCCTGGTACGTTTAGTAACAGATGATTTGAAGATAGAAACTTGCTGTGGCTACACAAGAAAAGCAGCTTTCAGGCCAGGAATACTTATTTTAAGTTACTCATTGTTTTTTATGGTAGTTGATCTTTAGCTTAGGAAGGCATGTTCACGGACGTGTAAGAAAAATGCACATTATAATTTAGGCTTTGCTTGTTTTTATTCTGGGAGTAGTTCAGAAGCATATTTAGAAGGTGTGCTGTGGCTTCTGCAAGCCTCCCTCTTTTGCTGCTAGCAGGAATCAGTTGACTCATACCTGCCTGCCTGAAGGACCACAGCATTTGTCTGTCTAATGCCCCTGACCCTCAGTGAAATTCAGTATCCTGTGGAATTCCACCCATATATGAAGATTTCAGTTGGATCCTTCTGTCCTTTTCGCTGGGATCCCTCTTGAGAGGTTTCCTCTTTTTCTTTCTCTGCAGGGAATCTGGCGCATCCCCGTGGATGAGATCGACCGCCCGGGCAGTTTTGCATCTCATATGAACCGCTCTATTATCTTACTGCTAAATGTACTGTCACAGCTAAAGGATTACAACACCTTGCTGAAAGTCTCATCTATGCTACAGAGGACCCCTGATCAGGGAAAGTATGGTCTATTTATTTTAATACATCACTTTTTGAAGCTTTGCATATATTTTTTTCACTGTGTAACTATTTTATTTAGTTTAGGAAAAGTCATTAAACAGATTCCTCAGGAACATAGAGGAATAATAGTTAATTTTTCTCAGGATTACGATTCCATAGTAGAATCTAGAATTTCTCTCGACACTCAGAGCAGTCACAGAGCTGCCTTGATAGACTTGCAGAGGCTTTCTGTCATGTGGAGGGATTCACTGGTGGAACATCATGACTTCTGCACCCTTTTTCTGGCCTCTTGCATAAGAGCTATGTCCAGTGAGGGAGGTCACGGCCCCAGCATCCTGCCTTCCTGTAATCCTTGACAACCTGAACAATGGTTATGTGCCTATTGCAGCTGATGCTATTTAAAAAGCTTATCCTATTCATGGGTGATCTAATTTTAATTGCATTAACCTTATTTAAGAAAAAAGAAGCCATTCAATGGGAGCTATATACAGATTCATATAAATTGAAAGACCAAAATAAACATCAAAGGAAAACATTGAAGCAATTGAGGTATCATTCTGGTGGCTTACCAAGTGGGAAATGTTGAAATCAGTCTCTGGCAAATGCTAAGGAAGTTGAACTGGATGATTGATGGAAATAAGTTGGAGGCATTGAAGGTTTCTTCATGTGTTTTTGAGTGTGAGGGCATGTGAATTTGCATAGATTGTAGTATGTCTGGGAATGTCACCACATGTTCAGCAAACTTGAAGCCAAAAATACTTTGACTTTTAGCATATCTGAAGTACTGAACCATAGAAGGTTTAAATTCTGTCCTAAGGAAGCCCATAGTTGTACTAAAAATATTATGTTATTTGTAAGTCTAGACTGAATTTAACAAATAAGTAATTTGACATGTTGGATCGGCCAGTGCCAGCTATGGTGAACTTACAAATGCAAACATTCTGGGTGTGTCTGGTATATGCCTGTAACAACCCTATTTTTAAAACAGGGAGATTTAAACTGAGCTTTAGTTATGACTGCTCTAATGAGGAGTCAGGTTTTTGTATCTTTTGCCTGAAAAGCAAACCATAAAATTTTAATCACCAGTTTAATGTAATATTGTAGAGAGAAAATGTTATTAAAATGTTGGCTTTTTTACTGAAATAGTACCCTTCAAAATGTACTTGATTTTTAGCCCTCAGTAAAAGCAGCTAATTCTGAAGTAGAAATTCAGTTTTCCTCAAACTCGGGTGGGATTGCTGGCTGGAAATGTTTTCTTATAAAGTGGACTAAAGCATTGTGTTGGAATTCACTGAAGTTACAACACTCTTGTGAATTAAATGAAGCTATAGGATGAATAAATTTTACACACACAATTATTTTTTTCTAATAATACTAAATGGGAAAAAAAGTATAAGTATCCAGAACATGAAAATCCCATCGGTTCAAGATAGCTTTGTGTGACTGATGGGCTTTTTCAAGGAGTTTGATTAAAAAGCTGGTATTTGAGGGTCACAGAAGGGTTGATGTAAGAAAACTAATTCTGGTTGTCTGTTTTGCTCCAGGTTTGGTTTTTGGGATTTTTTATCCTTTCCCCTTCCCTCTGTTTGTAGATCCTGCTGTCTTTTGCTTCATGCATGTCATCTTTGATGGTTATGCTGAGGGGAGAAGTAGAGGGAAACATAGCTAAAGTGTTAGATTTCAATATGCAACCATTTTTGGCATCTGCTTTCTTCTAACTTGCTTTAAAATTGTTGTGTTGAGTTTCTTGGGGGGTTGGTTTGTTTGTTAGGGGGTTTTGTTTTCTTTCCAGTGTCCTGATTCTTGCTTTTGAAGTTCTATAAGCTTTGGGCAGGTGGCTTAATTTCTGTTACCTTACTGTGGGACAGGAAGTACTTGCGTGATGCAGATCGCCAGGTTTTGGCCCAACAAGCCTTTGTGCTTACAGTGAAAGTGCTGGAGGACATTCTCAACGATCTGACACAGGTAAATGTGTTTAATGGTCCTTGATTTAGTATTTAGATATTTCTAGGTTTAGTTTGCTGATCTTAGATCTCCTGAGGCTGAAGTGCTGCATTATTATCACTTCTGACACCTTTTGTTTATATGCAGCTACATATTAAACTTCCTTTCAGCATTGTCTTCTGGTTTTGAAATCTAGTAACAAATAACAGTTGTTGAGAACCAATTACAGTAAGTTTGGTTTCAGTGTCCCTAAAATTTCAAATGATGGTAGTTTCGTGGAGTATAGGATGCCAGAATTGTATCAGCAGCAGTTTTTGAAAGAAGAGATGTTGTAGTGAGGTTTTCTACCTTTGGACCATCACCAGGGGAAAAGTACAGAAGCTGAAATACTCCATCAGAGTTTAACATACTTCTTGATCTGCTGACAAGAAGGTTATGTAAGAGCAACCAAGGGGAAGATTCTTAAATTTGGGGTTGATTTGCAGCTGCTAAAAGGAACAGACTCAGTTTTGCTTTCAGTATGTTACAAGAAAATTTAATGCTATTAAAACCTTGCATTGCATTTAGTTGGATCCCATAGTATAGACTGAAGTAGTTTTGGGGGGGGAAACATTTCAGCTTTGGTTCAGCCTGTGCTGTTGATTTCTCTGTGGTGTTTTTACTGATTAAAATACTTTCATTTTAAGACTTATGGCATGGATTAATTAATATTCAGGAACAAACAAGAGTGAATATAGAAGAAATGCATTTTCTTTAGCAGAATCAGTAACATAAAGGTCCTTGCCGGCAGTTTTCATGGTAGTCATAGCTGTGCTGAAATGCTTTCTGATTTCATTAATAACAGAGAGGAATGATCTCTTTTATTAAGATTTCAGAAGATCAGAGTTCCAAGTCTTCTAATCTTGCTTCAGGAAGGATGACAACAGACGTCTCTAATAAAACTAGTGCTGAAGAGGGGAAAGAGGTTCTTCCCAAAAAGCCAGTTTTATCGGATGGAGTAGTACATAGTACTGAAAATGGAGTAAAGGAGGTGACCCAGGGACAAATTCCCAATGCCATGGACATATTGGAACAAGAGGACAAGAATGACAAGGAAATTAAAGAGCTCCCTGGCCCTGGTTCAGTTGAGCCTATGGATCTTGATGGATATTCCAAGGACCCTGAAAAAATTGATTCTTCATGTAAACGCAGTGAGCCAGAACGACTTCAGTCTGGCAGGAGCTCCAAGGAGAGAGCTCCAGAGAGCCGGACTCCAGAACTTTCTTTGGAAGAGCTAAGTATTAGCTCAAAACATCAGCAGCAGGCAGCAAAAGGAATAGTTCAAGCAGTACCTACAGAAGAAACTCTGCAAAGATCAAGCAGGAAGAGGAAATTACTTGAGGATGTGGAGTCTGGAAAAACGCTTCTCCTGGATGCGTATAGAGTATGGCAGCAGGGTCAGAAAGTTATGGCCTATGACCTGGGTAAAATTGAGAAGATCATGTCTGAAACGTACATGCTGATTAAACAGGTATTTTACCACTAATCGTAATTTCTCTGTGTGACCTCAAACATGATTGTAGAATAACAGTAATTGTCAGATGAAGGCATATAAAATTTGCCCTATATCTGTTAAAAAGTTGGGGGGAGAAGTATCTCCCAAAAACCCGTTCTCTTGACAAGAGCACTACTGGGGAGTAGTGGGGAGTAGGACCCTCCGTGTTTTGGAACTAAATTTTTGAAATAATTTAAGAGCTAAAATACAAGTTATATGGAGTTTGTTCATGCTAAATGTTAGTTTGAATTGAGATACTTGTGTATCTTTGAATATATGTTCCTGAATAACTTAAAATCACTGTTCTGCCATAGAAATGCTGCTTCTCCCCCTTACTCCCATACTCTACATCCCAATTTCATGTGAATTGAATAAAATTTATAGATGAGCGAAGTATGACTTAATTAGTTGTGATTCTGTGTTCAGGTGGATGAAGAAGCAGCACTTGAACAGGCAGTCAAGTTTTGCCAGGTGCATATGGGAGCATCAGCACAGAAACAGGTAAGCTCTGTGAAGTACCTGTCTGTTTATAATGAGCTTTTATTACTTAGTCTGTACAATCAAGTCTGTCACTGAGTGTTTGCAGCAATTTTACATACCTACTCTCTTTGTATTGGTGTCATCTAAGATCGGTTGGGCCACATCAGTGCAGGGAGCTCATCCCTATTTATGTCAGGCTTGAAGAACAGTTTGCGTGCCCAGAAGTTTTTAGGAAAACCCCAAACAATCTTCAAATTGAAATATTTATGACACACTACGGTCATCTTAATGACCACATCATTCCTCGGCATTTCATAGATAGTAATTACTTCTCTCTGATCCCTAAAGGCCAACAGCCTCCTAAGCTTTTCCCTTGCTAACATTGCAGTCTGATCTGGAGATCCCAAGTATCTTTTCTCTCAACTTGAATGGTTGAAAATCTGATTTTAACTCTCTTACATTACTCATGGGTTTTTTTAGTTTGTGGTTTCTGGGTTTATCCAGCAAACAAAGAGCTGTAAAGGGTTGGCTGTTTATCAGTCCTTAATGTGAAATGAAAGCCAAGAAGAAAACTGGATGAATGACATGTATAGTGGTCATTCATTTTGCCAGCAAACTGTCGGTTGAAAGCCCCAAAGTATTTTGTACTCTCTGTAATTTTTGCCATCAGCACACAAAGAAGCAGTTGTTCGGATTTTTGACTGGAAGATAAAATACATTTTGAAGAAAAATCTATGTTCCTAGTTAGTAGTCTGTGTTTTAATACTGTCTGGGGCTTTGTGCATTTTATGCTATGAAAACAGCCTGTGTTATTGATTGCTAGCTCTCAAAAAGTAATTAAAACAGTATTTGTCTAAAAGTGCTTGAAAAAAATCTCTTGGAGTGCAATTTATAAACCTTTTGTCTTTGAGTGTTTTACCAGTGGTTGTCTGTGTCATGCTTAAGTTTGTAAAATAGGAAGCATCTCTAAGTTTTCTGCACAAGGAAGGTAGACAGCTATATGAATGTGTTGAATCATGTTCTGTACTTATTTAAAGTAAAGCTCTTTCAGGAAAGTCTTCAACAAACTTATTTTATGAACTGCAGAAATTTATTCTGGTTTTCTGCAGATTGTCTCTTCTGTCCCTCATGTTCTTCTATTATTTCACCTTCCTGTTATCTCCTGTAACTTCATCTACCTGTCATGTGTCTTACTTAGCAGAGGTGTACAAGGAGAAGTATACCCTCCAACTAGTCTAGAGATATCCACACAATGCATTCCAGCTTGCCAGTTACCAGAAAAAGGTGTTATGGTGGCAGGGAGGGGGAGCATTGCTGAATTTTCAGTCACCTTGCCTAGGCATGGACTTCCATAAAAATGGAAGGATGGACAGGAACAGCTTTTCAGAATTTCTCGTCATCATCCAAATTTGGATGAGGCTTTTCTTCTGTAAAATACACCTATCTCTGCTTTGCAAAAGCATAAGCTTTTAAGGAGGTACATCTCTGATGTTAGCAAGTTAAATACTCTCTTAATGTGAAAAGGGTTTGAATACCTATCTTGCCTGATTTTCAAAATGAATGTTTCTTGAAACCTCCAGATAATTCTTCTGGTTTCTGAAGCAAATCTGGTTTCTCTCTCTAGAACACTGCCTCTGTTCTTTAGATCTTTTCAGTCTAACTTCAGATAAAGCACATTGCCTAGTCCTCCCTTCAGTGTGTTGATGTACATGACAAATGCTTTTCAGAGCTAAAGCGCAGCTATTAGAGATGCTGGTTAATAGACTGAAGAACTTCCAAGGTGAACCTTCTGTATTATATAGAGTCAAGAGGGCTTCCTTTCAAGTTTTTCTACCTAGTGTAGCTGAAGAAAATTGGGTCTGTAAGTCAATCACTGTTAACAAGGTTTAGTTCTGTCTACTCTGCAACTTCAGGAAAAGCAGGTTTTTCTGTGTCTTTCATGACAGGTTCCAGATGTTATTCTTGTTTCCATTTAAGATAGGTGCCTTCCAGTGGAGCTTGAACCTTGTGTTTTCATGCACTATTCCCTTAAATCTACAAGTACTTGTTCTCATATCATTTTGGTGGATATTATTTTACTGATGATTATTGCCTTGTCCAGGAGGGCAGAGGAGAATTACTGAATTATAGAATGAACTAAATTGGAAAAGACTTTTTAAGATCATAAAATTGTAGGGTTGGTCATCAAGTCCAACCATTAACCTCAGGACTGCCAAGGCCACCACTAAACCATGTTCCTAAGGGCCTCGTTTACAAGGTTTTTGAACACTTCCAGGGACCGTGACTCTACCACTGCCCTGAGCAGCCTGTTCCAGTGCCCTGATTACCCTCAAGGCAGACTATTATACAGCATATGTCCTAGACAGTTTCTCCTTCACATACTACGTCTTCTTTAAATGGTGTTAGTATTCATTGTCAGGAGGCATGCCAACCTATTTTTTTCCCTGTCGTGTGTGGAAGGTCTGAGCCTGCAGTATCCATGAAGGTCTCCAGTTATTAATACTGAGATAAAAGTTACCTAACAGTCTGTTTAGTTGCAAAGTGCATTTGTATGGTACATCCCTAGCAGAGCAAGAGGAAAGGATGTAAGAGTCAAGAGAGTTTTTCTTCATTTGATTTTCATGGAAGCAACTTTCTCCAAGAAAGTCAGTAACATTTTTCCAATGAACTACAGAAATTAGCAGAAATGTCAAGGCAGATATTCTACTAGAATCATGGTCTGGTATTTCAGATTTTAGTTTTATTTTTTTGTTAATAATTCTTGGCATGTTAAGGTTGGGTGTTTTTTTGTTTTTTTTGGTTTTTTTTTTAGTTTATCTTGGGGGGAAATAGGTGTTATCACTGTGATTTTTGACTTCAAAATAAAAGGAATTAGCTAATAAGCTTCTTTCAAATGTAATGTTGCTGTTTGCTTTTTGGATCTAGTCACCTTTTTAAACCTCACTCAAACAACTTACATGTATCAGCCAAGTTCCTTGGTGGGCTTTCTTGAAGGTTCAGGGTATGCAACTGCTGCGGCAGCTTTTCCAGCAAGGTCAGCAGTTACTCAGCCATTTGGCAAAGCATGAGAATGGTGAACTTTTCTAAGTCGCTTCCCCATGTATTAAGTTGACTTTGTAGAAGAAGATGCTTTAGTCTCACTGGCTCGATAACCTGTCAACATTGCATCAGTCATGAGGACTACAGAGGATTTCTAAAACCAAGTGAAAGGGTCACAGTATTGCCAAGCTATTAAAAAGATCAGATCATCACAAAAGCATAATAACCCACTTTGTCAAATTCTGTTTACTGACTGCAGTATTGTTTCCTCCTTATGCCTGAAGAGCTGTATAAAAAATTCAGTAGTTGTTAAATATTTAGGTTAAAAACTGACTCGCCTGGAAGGAAGTGGAAAAGCCATAACTCAAATGATTCCTCATTCTAGTAGCAAGTGAAAACTTTCATAAGGAAACCATATACTTCCTGGAACTGTAAAATAGAACAACCAGCAGAAAAAGACATATATCAAGGTAGATTCTGTGTTCACTTGGGTTTTTTTTTACTGTCAAGTTCTTGGGATAAGTGACTTAAGAGCCACAGGCAGTGTAAACCTACTCAAACTATCCAGTAACAAAGCACTACTCTGGGCTGCCACAGCTCCATACATGACATCATTTGTTTACAGAAAGCAAATGCTTGCCAATTTTAAATAAAACAGGACTCGTTGGAAAATAGACAGATGTCTGCAAGAGTGGCTGTTCCTGTGTCTCCACACTAATTCATAGTGTTATAGTAGCAGTAGGGCAGCTTCACACAGCCTAGAAGATCCTGTTAGAAATGGACTAAAAGGAAACTGCAGTACGTTATAATCTCATTAGCTGGGAGTGCTTCCTTAAAGGGAATGCTAGCAAGCTTCAAAGTGCATCACATTAAGAGGTATGTTTTATTTCAAGTGATTTAACAGGAAATGTTGTCACTTCCAGTGTAGTCAAATACTAGCTCATCTACAGTATCTACTTTCAAGGTTAGTTTGTGTGCAGGTTTTTCACAGTTCTCATGTTTTGCCACATGCCTGAGTAGCTGCTGACCTTGCTGGAAAAGCTGCCATCGTAATTGCATACCCTGAACCTTCAAGAAAGCCCAGCAAGGATCGTGGCTGACACATGTAAGTTGTTTGAGTGGGGTTTAAGAAGGTGATTCCGTACTCAGAGTTAAGAGGGCAAGGGCAATATTGTCTGATCAGTTTTCAGTGATACAGAAGATTGTCCAGTGAACACTTTGAAAACAAATACCATTGACTTTGTTACAGCAGTATAATCATCAGCCCTTCAGAAAATTTTGTTGTGCTGTTTCTTGCAGATGTAAGCACTCTCGTTGAAGTCACTGAATTGGTCATATGACTAATGTAGACTGAGGGTTTAACAAAATAGCTTCTCAAATAGTGACATTTTCTAGTATAGCCTATTGACCCTTTAACTGATTACACTGTTTTTAAAAGCAAGAGGCTGAAGTTCCAGAGACTACTTAAATTTAGTTCAGAATATAGCAGCTTCCAAAGAAGGCTGTATGACCACCAGTAATGAGTGGGTTTGTGACTTCAAAGGCAATTGCTTATGCTGGGATTTCAAGTCATGAAATAAGTAGTCCTGCTGCTGGAAAAGGTGGGAAAACAGTAGTCCATCTCATCTAACGGGCTTTTTGTAACTGAGGGAGGAAAGTGAGTGGTTCAGTTTGAACTTATGAGTTGTGATGATGTTGGAGTTTTCAGAATTGTTTTGTCATTGTTCAAAGTAATACCTCTAGAAGACATGACAGTGAGTCATAGCATAAGCACCCAGCATAGTTATATCAGCATTTTAAAGTGAGAACTGCTGCTAGAAGTAAGCCTGCTTCCTTGGTGGCTGCTCTTCCTCTGCTGTGGTGTATCTTCCTCTGTGCTGGCTGGCCCAGGTATTTAAATGGCTGTGCAGTTCACCAGTCTGGAGAATAGGTATAGCCAAAAGTCACTTCCTCTTTCTGTTCTTTTCCATTGTAGGTATGAGCCATATTTTTGATGCATACATATTTAATAGGCTACAACTGCTATCCAGTACTGGTCACTATGTTAATAGTAGTTAAATACTAAAGTTACACTAGAGATAATTCACTTTCTGGTCAAGCAACATTTTGAAGGATGCTTGTTCTTCTCTTCGATTTTCTCAGTCTGAGAATGTTATCTAAAAGATCTGCAGAGGTCCTGAAAGCAGTCAGCTATTGCTCTGAGTTATAAGATATATTTTTAGTCTTGCCAGCTATGATTTTCATGTGAAATTAATGGCCCCTGGAAATGGAATACCAAGAGCTTGTTGAGGGAGAATGAAAGATTATGAGGCAGACTAGTTTGACCTTGCTGTGGCATTGTACTTAAATCTGTGGTCCTAAGGACTAAGGAGGGGGTGTGCTGGCAGAAAGCAGTTGTGTGGCTTATAGATAATTGGAGAATTTCTCATATGCCTTTTCTCTGGCTGCCTAAAATTGGTCACATTAAAGTCTTCATGTTATACATAATGATGATGTCTGTGATACTGTTAAGGACATGTTACCATGAGAAAGTTACTGCAGCACAAGCTAGGATGGAGCTTCATAGCACAGAGCATTCTATTTATGCATGTGGAGATACTTCAGTCTGAAACACATCTGTCTTTTCTTGACTTTCAATTCAGAAGGGTATTTTTATTACTGTGGACTTAATTTTGTGTGCATTGATACTAAAATTGCAGCTTTCACCAGTATTGAAACTGCCATGACAGGTAGCTTAAAGAAGACAGGTAAAACTTCGTGGTTGTGTTTTAGGGTATATTGTGGTTTGCCAATCCTGAGAACTGAATGGAACAAATAACTTAAAACATTGCAGACATGAACATTGTACACAGGGCTGGATTTAACATCTCTAAAAATATAAGAGTGTTCAAGGGCAAAGTTCCAAAATGCCATTAAGTCTCCAGTCCTGTTGGTGACCCTTGAGAGTATGGGACTGTGTATGTATGTGTGTAGAAAGTCCTCGTAATGGGTAGCCTTGTAGCAGCTGAAATTCCTATTGGCTCCTCACAGTATAGTGTATCATCTAAATGTCATGAGAAGAGGCTATTTCAACATTTCTGAGTTATTTAAGACTCACTGCTGCATTAGCCAAAAAAACCCTTGCTCTGGGACCACTTCCATCCCTGAAGAGTGAGAGAGAGAGAAATTTTCAACCACCCTTTCCTGATCCAGCTGCCAAACCTCAAGCTCTCCCTACACCTTTTGGACTGATCATATCCTCCCTTTCACCCTTGGTTTGAGCTCACCACTTCCAAAGTATCACCTCCTTGATCACCTTTTCCCAGTGGCTGGTGCCAAATTCCGAGTGCTCTCCTCGTTTCCCTTTTTAAATCTGCAGTCAAAACTCTTCAGCAGCTTTCAGTGTTGGATCTAACTAAACATGATGGTTCATGAAGAAGCTGCCACCAGAATCAACACAAGTACATTTTGTTGTAAACACAAAGTCACAACCAGGTTATGCAGATCAGCTGTGCCTTTCACGCTTCTGGCAGGATCCTTGAATTTATGAAGCTTGCTGCTTCTATAATATAAAACCTGTATTTGTTGAGGAAGTGCAGCGCTTTAGTGCTGCTGTTTTATTGCCCTTCTCTAGTTTCAAAACAAGTACCTGAGGTCTTGGTTTCTCCTTTCATCAGTGTTTAATTGTTCCCAGCATTGGTGATTTCTTGAAGTCTAAAATGTCTTGAAGTCTTAAACCACAGCCTCATACTGAAGAAATTTAAGGAATGATGCCATAGATGATGGGTTTGCTGTATGGGATCTGCAGCTGGAACCATACACAGCCTTAGAAGTGCTCAGATTGATTCTGAAGCATCAATCTAGTGATGTTACAATCTCTGTGTTGGACCCTACAGTGATTGTGACATTTGGAACAGGAAAACTGTCTCTGTGAATGAAGCTAGAGGGCACTTCAGTGAGTGTTCCCCTTCTCCTGTGGAATGCAGCGACATGGTCTTCAAATAGAAAACTTGAGTGACTTGTTAGAACTGCCTCAAATGTCTTGAACAGTTTTGTCTCTAATTCCCACTTAAATAAACCAACCCAACCAAACCACACAAAACCAAACCAGTAAGCTATTCTCCTCAAGAAACTCCTAAAAGCCTTTTGCAGAGGCACTTTCCTGGGGATGGGAGGAGTTAAGTAAGATATTAAATTATTAGAAAATAATCAGCTCTATTTCTACCTCATGTGTCTTTTCCCCTCCTTTTTGTTCCACCCACATGCTGCTAATTTTCATCTTTTCTTCCTGCACATCAAGACGTCAGAGGCTGCTTACAGAAAAAGTTGTTTTTCCTGAGTTGTCTGTATGCTTTATTAATGCAGCAAAGATGACAAGAAAGGAGGGGAAGGAGGAGGAGGTTGTAGGGGGGGACAAAAGGATGATCTCTTTCATGGTCTCCTACCATAGGGTGACCATTTTGTTCACTGTTGCATTTGCCAGTTGCCATGGCATCCCCCTCTCACTCTATCCTGGAGGTGTATTCTTGATATAATTAACAGCTCTCCTCCTTCTGTCTCCTGCAGAAAGCAATCATTAAGTGAACATGAAGGGAAGAAAAGTCACTTTTTATCTTTTACTTTGTCTGCCAGTGGTTTTCATCCTACTGACTTATCTCTTTTGGTCCAATAATGATGTTTTTATGTATGGAACATTGCTGGAATACAGCTGCTTGCGTAGAGCAGGACGTACGCTCCTGCATGCATTTGTGTAAATGGAAGATTTTGCTAGGTTAAAGTGCAGTTCAATCAGGTGTATCTAATCCTTAATTATTTTCTGTATATAAAACTAATCTTAGGAAATAAAATTGTAATCTTGGGAAATACAAGGTTTTTCATGCTAGTTCTAATGTACCTTGAAGAAAACTTCCAAATGAGATTTCTTTCTAATATTGCTGCAGAGAGATTGAGGAAAAAATAAGAATAGGCATAGTTTAATTAAAACACTATGTTGAACAAAAGTTGAGGGGCCAGTATTGTGGCAAGTGGCCAAGGTGTTGTTCAGCCACTTTGTGTGACAGCTGTCAAGGCTTTGTGGTGATGCGCTGGTACTCTTTTAAAAGGCACATCTTTTAGGTGGATTCTGACTTCAGTCCCACAGAATGCCAAACGGAGATACAGGAATAAATCAAAAAACGAAGAGTAAGTTACATAACAGGTGCACTGCTGGCATCTTTCATCAGGAAACTTGTGTTGGGAAGGCCATCGCTTTCCCTCTGTGGAGCATCTGATTGTTACTTTTTCCCACAGCCCCAGAGCAGTGAGCTGTTCTAAGAGCAGTATCAGAAGGTTCCTGTAGGATTTGTTTGTTGTGTTTTGAAAGCAACAATAAGTATGGTACTGTCGTGGTTTAACCTCAGGCAGCAACTAAGCACCACACAGCCACTCACTCACTTCCTCTGGTGGGCTCAGGAGAGAATCAGAAAGCTAAAAGTGAGAAAATTAGTGGGTTGAGATAAAGACAGTTTAATAGATAAAGTGAAAGCCTTGTGTGCTAGCAAAGCAATCCAAGGAGTTGGCTCACCACTTCCCATGGACAGGCAGCTGTTCAGACATCTCCAGCAATGCAGGGCTCTGTCACACGTAACATTGACTTGGGAAAAAAAACGGCATCACTTCCAATGCCCCTCCTCCTGTCCCCCCCTTTACTACCTTGTCTTCCACCTTCCATTGGAAAGGCTTATCCATAGTCTCTGAGAAGGTGAATGAACTCTTTGAGAAGTATACAGAAATAGTCAATATTTTAACAAATACGGGGTCTGATCTTGTTGTCTGCATAAGTCAGGTATAGTCACAATTCAAACAAACATGCATGCTAGTTATTCATTTAAATTTTAGCTTTATACAGACTTCATAATGAAGAACATTTTTGCTAAGTTTTTTAAAGAAGAGCAAATAGGGTAGCAGGTTTTTATGGAAGTAGTGGACTGTTTTACTCATCTTCTTTGACATGTCATTTGATTAGGAATAAGACTTATATGTTAGTTCCATCCACTTTGGTAGTATGGTAGTTAAGACAGAAGTAGCACTGCGTAATCTTCAGTACCTCATTTTGTTTTAAAGCATGCAGAAGGAAGTCCAATCCTGACTAGATGAACCTGTAATTACAATGAAAGGTAAGAAGGCAGATAAGAGTTTTCATCTTATTTCAGTTATATGCACTTGTTCTGTAAGTAGCATCCTCATCAGTGTAAGAAAAGATTCCTTTCGTCTTAGTGACTAAAGCCGCTTTGTAATAAAGCCACCATCTTTTAAACGTAGTGGTGGTAACAGACACTTAACACAGTGCAGTGAATTAAAGAGGGAGATAGGAGAATTGCTGTACTTTTGACTTAGTGCCACAACAAAATAGAAACTTAAAAAAAAACCCTCTCCTAATGAGAAACCACATAAAACGCTGGTAAAAGATTGTCACTCTTGCTCAGTTACCTTCTGTATTTTTGAGGAAAATAATCTTTATTATGCCTTGCTGCTGGTACAGCAGTAGAAATAGATGAACATAAAGTGCTTCTGGCAAAGCCAAGACTTCCTGTAATGAATTTTTCTGGGATTCTTTTTCACATGCAGTGTTATAAAGCCTTGTGTTTTCCTGGAGGCAGGATGATGAAATGTGGCCCCATAAGTCTTGAGTAGTATAGTTAGTGACTTTGCCCTGAACAGGAATTCTTCCCCTCCACTAAAACCAGGATCTCTGAAAGAAAACAACATGTGCCTTACTGTGGTGCTCATCTTCATTTTCTGCTTACAGCTTTTGGGTGCTCTTCAGTTTCTGGGTCCAGTAAAACATACAAAGCAGGTTTAAATCCCTTTTTTTATGGCTGTATGAGCTACATAATACATAGTAGCAAAGGGTGGGGTTTTTTTTAGTGCTTTGACTCTTGTATTTTCAAGACAGACATTTCTCCTCTTTTTAATTCCACCCTCTTGTTTGAGGAAAGAAAGTAATTGAGAGGGGTTTGGGTTGGGGTTGGGTTGTTTTTCTCCTTTCAAGGTCTCTGTTTCATTGGGCTAAAAGAGCCTTTCTATTTACAGAAGTGTTAGGCAACCCTTCACCTGATCACATGATGAAGGTTCTCTTTAAAGCCATAAATGAGGAAATCTTTAGTTGCCATTCTTTGGTGTAAAGCTGCGCTTTTTGACTATGCATTAGAATTTTTAGTCCTGATTTTACTGAGACAGAAGCATCATGTTAGTTTCAGCTTTACTCTTTTGTGCAAATAAAATGATATTCTCTTCATGAAGCAGATTGGTTCTCTGCAAAAAAAAAAAAAAAAAAAAAAAAAAAAAATATTTTGCCCAAACCACAGCTTCACTGGAAGAAACCAGTTCAAAATAAAGCCTAATTTTTCTTGTCCCTGGCACATCATCTTCACTTTGAGAAACAACTCCCAAGATGGCCTTCTTTATTTCAGTGTTTGTCCATTGCCTGGCTAGATGCATGTTGGCCAACCAGTGGGGTTCTACCTGGCACCCAGTTCCCAGTGGCATTCCTCAAACTTACACTGAGGCATCATTCTCTCTGATGCTTTGGATGGTGGGATGGAGTGAACCCTTAGTGAGTTTATGTGGCACCAACTTGGAGGGCAAGGTCAGTATGCTGGAGAGCACCTACCATTCAGAGGAACTTGGGTAAACTGGAGGAACTAGCTGAAGGTTCAACACTGAGAAATTGAAAATCCTGTACTTGGAACAGAGTGATCCTCTGCAACATAGCTGGCTGGGGAGCAGCTCTGCCAAAAGGATTTGGAGCTGTGGACAAAGAAGGTGAGCACAGGTCAGCAATGTGCCTTTATGGCAGTGAAGTCATATAGAGCTGGATTTCTTCATCCTGGAGAACAGGAGACTACTGGAGGGTGTAGATATGGAATTTTCATCTTCAGCAGGGAGGAAGGAACGAGATGAGAAGCGCCGTTTAAAGTTGCAGCAAAAGAAATTTGGATTAAACGATAGGAAAAAAATGCTCACTGTGAAGATGGTAAAGCACTACAACAGGGGCCCAGGAAGATTGTGGAATCTCCATCTGTCATAGTTTGCTACAGCTGAACCCAGGACACCATCTTTGGTGACATTTGGAACTGAGCTGGATGCGGGCCCTCAGTAAGCTGATCTGACTGAAGTCAGCTCTGCTTTGAGCAGAAATTGGACTACAAACATGCAGAGGTCCCTTCCAGCAGGAGGAGTGTTGATGTACTCCTCACTAATAATTTTTTCTTCTGAGTACCATTCAAATATTTGCTGAGTTGCTTTCCAAGAGTCCTTTTCTGTCTCTGGAAATAGCTGTGCATTTTTATAGAAATATTGAGATGCAGTTATATTTTTCTTGTTAAAAGTATGTACCTAACTAGTAGTACCTTCATGTGTTTCTGATGAAAAAGCCCCAAATCTGGATATAACACAAGCAGGGAAATGGCAGGTTCTACATAATGTGTTATGTAAGTTAATGAAGTGCTTGGGTGTGAAGGGTTTCCCCTCTAAATCACAGTTGAAGACATTTCCTCTAGTGATCTCATTTCTGGCTTAAGGCTTTCTTCTGCACTTTCCCTCAAGTTTGTGTGATCCCATTTGTAAGTCGTGAGACCTTTAGTTCTGGAACTGATGGTTTAAACATCAGAAACCTGCTGCTTTCAGAGGCAGACATTTTTTTGCTCTAACGTGATAATAGTTGTGAATGTAGCTGCTATGTTTAATTTTTTGTCTGCACATAGCATCTGGCAGGTTTTAATCAAATGCTTTTTGCAGATTGATTAATCAAGTTCAGGAACTTCAAAAATACATTCCACCAATTATTTAAAAAAAGCTGTACTTGTGTGTTTTCCACCTTTGAATTTTAAACGTGTTTTCTCCAGCTGAGGTTTACTCTGTTCTCAGTGAAATTCTGCTGACTCTTCTGCATTGTAAAAAATCTTTGGTCATCCAGGCCATTAGGGCCCAATTTAATTTTACGTTTGACAGTAGAACTCTATTTCCTATTTCAAACACTCATACTCTGTCAGCATGGTTAAAGCAAGGCTTTTTTCACAGTAGAGGTATGAGACGGGAGTTAAGTAGCTGAAGATTCCATTGAGCTTTATCTTTTACAGTCCAGTAAGTCTTCATTGAATGAAGACCATAAAGAGCATTAAATAAATGTGTTCTCCGGCCTCACAGGCAAGAAGATTTGACTGATAAAAAATACAGAGAAGGTACTCAGTTTATGGGTACTTTTGTTCCCTTCTGCGGTGAATTTATGTCACCCTTCTACTTTCTGTCTGTATAATCAATAATACTGCATTAAATTCTTAGCTCTGGCTTCAGAGTGTCACTTTTGGTGCCACTGTTACTTCTGCAAAAGCAACAGATCTTCCAGAACATTATTCCAGGTTGGACACCAGTGTTACTCAGTTCTGCAGTTATTGGGAACTTATAATTTGAGGTTAAGATGATCACTTCTTTTGCAAGCAAGTAGATTTTTCTGCTTTCTCTATTTGTTCTGACATCATTCACTAAGAATGATGTCTTCTAGTAATTTGCAAATGCTCTTAAAGCATTGCAGATCTGTTTGTTCAGGTCAGGAGTTTGTCAATGTGAATACGAATAAATATTCAAGTGCTGCTTTGCTAAATAGACCATAAAGAACAGAAAAATAATCCATAAAGACAAAATATTTCTTTTTAATAGTCGTTGATTTTATATTCACTTTAGAGACAGTGTTTTCTATCTACAAAAGGTTGTACTGCTCGCAGTTGTCACTGAAGCAGGTAGCATATGCAGAATTAGAATCGTAGAATTGTTAGGATTGGAAAGGACTTTAAGATCATCGAGTTCCAACCCCCCTGCCTTGGGCAGGGACAACTCCCACTGAACCATGCCACCCAGTTACTGACAAGTATTTTCTCACTGTCTCTGCCTACCCCTTTTTGTCTCATGTAGTCCACAGGAGAAGCACCCACGACTCCAAAGCATTCAAAGGACAACAGGGAGAGCTTCTTCCCAGTAACAGCAACCACGCTGCATCCTACCCCAGTGAATCCAGACACTGCAACTCCTGAAAATCTCCTGAGACTGAATGATCTGCATTCCAAATCCAAACCAGCCTCTTCCTCTTCTTCCTCCTCCTCCTCAGCATCTTCAGTACCTCCATCCCAGGAGTCACACAGGGACACTGAGCATTTGCGGAGTCAAAATGCAGAGACTGCTCCCAGCACAAGTGATCTTGCACATGGTAAGTCTCAGGAAGACAGTATGTTTTGGTGCTCTCTAATAGGTTTGCCAAGGCCACATGGTGTGTCTGTGCCTCAGTTCTGATTCTTTCCTTTTTTCTGATCACTAGGCCACACTCAAGGCTACAGAGATTTTTGTCTTGGTCCTGAATTGGGCACATTTACATAATACATATTTTAATTACTAGGATTGATTAAAAGAGTGACCACTGTCACATACTTGCATATGTAATGGAAGTTACATACTTGCACATGAAATCACAGAATAGCAACCGAAAAATAATTGTATGTTTTGAACAGAGAGCTCAAGTCTCTAGTAGCATAAAAATACCTCATTTCTGTTTTATTCAAAGAGGTGAAGATCTGGTTCTTTGAAATACCGTAAATCTTTAAAAATGTTAGAAGTGATTGCAATTGAAATAAACTGGTGCACAGCCTGCATCTGACTCACAAGTGCCCTGTTAACATAATTAGATGCACAGCTATTGCTGCCCTGTATGTGTGCGTGGAGATACAGATCATTGTGAAAATTCCAAGATTCTGCATGGTTCATAAAGTTAGTGTCTCATCACTGTTAATTTTCACATTTGAGAAGAGAAGCATCTGGTGGGACTGGAATGTTGGGAATATATTATTATAGCTCTTGTATGGTGATATGCAAGGTTAGACTACAGAGAATGATTGAAGAAACTGAACAAGGATTAGTTGTTCTGTAGCACAGTTGTGTGGCTTGCTTAGACCTGTGTTGTGTGCTTGGTCCTATACAGTTTATACAGCTTAGGAAAGAAGTAAATGAGAATGCTGTCTTTCTTTACTGCTGTCATGGTAGGCTGGCTTGTTAGCAGTAGCCAAAGTCACTGTACAAGGCAGTACTGATCCACTTTGGGGAATGAAGTAAGATTAGACCAAATTTTAGACTTGCTTTAAGTACCTGGAAGAGGTGGTTGTGCTTATTTGTAGGACACTGTGCATGATAAGGTGGCAGAGCACCTGCTATAGCTTGTACTTTCTTGCAACCTTAGCAGGAACACTGTCTGAAATGGTGTCTGCTGCTGATTATGCTCACTACCATCTGTTCACAAGCTTGGGGCCTAACAGTACTCGCAAAATGTCATAGACAAATCCATAGAAGCCCAGATAAAGTTATGAATGAGCCATATATATAATAGGTATGGTGGAAAGTGGCAGATTGGAGATAGTGCCCAGGTTTGCAAGACTTAATGGTGCATAAAATTCATTAATAATGAATGGACTCTGATATAGTCTGGATGTTGTGTGACTTTTTGAAATTTTTATGTATTATACTTGTGGTATTTAATTTCTTTCCATATGAAGTCAGCCTCAGCATCTGAATGTGCATCACCTGCTGAATTTGTCAGCAGTGAAGAGCAAATTAGGGAGAAATCAGTTTTCCCAATTTGCTAATTCCTGAGAACGGATTGGAATTTAACATCCAATATTAGCAATTACTTTATAATGATAGAATTTTTCACAAATCCAGGAGAGACTGTCTTGGGATAGGAGGAAAGGAAAAGGGAGTGATAAGGAAAGGAAAGGCTTAGTCAATGTGTAAACTGTTTTTGTCCTTGTGAAGCTAAAGAATGGAGTTGCATAGTGTCATAAGATGTCTTGGCAAGCTTGTTCAACAGGGAGTAATTTGGGTTTGTGCCTAGGAGAAAAATGAATCCTCTGTGAAGCTGCTGTGTGCTTACTAAAGAGACCAATGGTAGGAATGACAATGCAGATAAGAACTTGAGCATTCTTTTGATTTTCAAACAGAACTCAGGAGCGTTTCTGCTGTGCTGTCCTCTCTGCAAATTCCCACACTGTAGTCTTTTGATTGCCTCGTTTTTGTTAGGATTGTAAAGTTATATATCGTTCGTTGTTCTTTCGTGCAATCTATACATTGCCTTGGTAGAGAGAAATGGAAGAATTAGCTGCCAGAATTACACCCATGAAACTCTGTCTAAAGATCAAGAGGCACTCTCTGCAGAGCTCTCATTCATGTGCTGAACGCATGTGTTGGATGTGGCTTTCTGGCTCTCAGACCTATCTGACAGGTCATTTCTCTATCTGAGAGAGAGACCAATTACTGCTGTGTTCTTTCATTTTCTTTTTAATTCTCCTACCTCTGCATCCACCTCTTCTAAAAAGATTTACTTCTAGTTCTGCTACATCCCTTTTCTTCTGCCTTCCATTAGCTCTGTTTCTATAAAAACTCCTCCCATTTTTACAGTAATCCATTTTCATCTTTTTTTGCCTCGTCACTTCCTCATGTATCTTTTTGTACATGTTCAAGTATTTCACATCAGAGAGCATTAGCTGTTATCATTTTCTGTGACTTCACCCAGAAAAAGGAATAGCTTTCCAAGCAGTGTTGATTCTGTGCCGCTGGTCTCTTATGTAAATATTTTAGTGCTATTTTGTGTAGTACATGACTAACTGGTACAGAAGACAGTGTGATGAAGTCCAACTGCCACGTGATGATGGTAGTTACAGCATGAGAGCTTCCTGCATTGAGGCATAAATGTACATGGGACTGTTACCTTTGTGGCTCAGCCTAAAATTTTCTCTGGGGAAACTATAATAGGACAATTAAGATGAGCCCTCTCCAGCCTGTCACACTCCTCCAGCATTGTACTGTTGTAAATTGCTGAAAAATCTTGACATCATCTTCTTTGCTCTCCTTACTCTAATAATGATTCTTATAAGGAATGAACAGGAAAACATTCACATCTGAGTTTTGATACCAAGAGTTTTTATACTTGGAACTGAAGTTATGTGGTTTGCTTAAAGCCAGCTCTTTGCCAGATTGGAATATAAAATCAGAGCAGAAAAGTAACACTTGCTCGCTTGG